>JAFVLL020043377.1:0-29726 GCA_021397915.2 Tor tambroides
ATACCTTTGTCATACCTGTGTCATTATACAAATTTATGTCCTCATTTGTCACAAAAACGCGCGCACGCGCACACACACACACGCACACACACACACACACACACACACACACACACACACACACACAAAGTAACATTCCCACACATGCTTCCACTGAATTTACACTTTATTCAAGCTGTTCAAGTTGTTGACTGATGTAAAGAAAGAGTAACATTGTACAATGGTTAGATTGTTTACTTATCCAGAATAGCATGCTGAGCTCCTTTCAAAAGTGTCTCTTTATCTGTCTCTTTCTGTTCTCTTTACATCACACTTAAATCCCTACAGAGGAGTGTCCCTGTCAGAACGGAGGGGTTTGTGTTGATGTGAATGGCACCTGTGAATGTCCAGCAGGCTTCACTGGACTATACTGTCAGTTTGGTATGTATTAACTGCAAACAAATACAGAATTCTAAAAGAGTTCTAAAGACGTTATCAAATTATAGGTATGAGATGTCCATTTTTATATGCAGTAAATGCATATAAATGCATTGTGGATGGAGCATATACATGCTCATGATGGAAAAGCACTAAAAGGTCCTTTATTTATTGACCAACAGAGAAAACTGTATCCAACTGAAGAGTGTGGGCAATCTTTTATTCTAACAAAAGCACTAAAAGTGTCTGACAGTCACAAGATACATACCGTATTGATCGCCAGAGAAAACTGTATCCATTTAAAAAGTGTGGGCAACCTTGTTTCCAACAAAGTATTCCAAAAGTAGTAGTACTGCACACATATTTGTATAACAACTAATTTCTGGAGTTTTTTTTTTTTTACTCCTTAGAGGTAACACAAACACCTTGTAGTAACAACCGACCGTGTCCGGATGGAGGTCCATGCTTAGAGTATGGCGGCACATACCTCTGCACCTGCCAAACTGGTGCTGACTTTGATCACAAGGACTTCTACCCATATGGTAAGAGCCCTAGAGAAACTTGAAGCCATGTGCAAGCCATGGTCTCCATGACAAATGAACAAATACTGTGCCAGGTTTTCAGGGTGGCAAAGGTCCCCAAAGCACCTAAGGCATTATGCTAAGTAAATGAGAAAAGAAAGATTTATTTGCATGTTGACATAATGTGAAGGTAATGTTTCAACTTGGCTTTTGAAATACACAGAGGATCTATACTGTGGTGTGCAATTAAACGAAATCATTCCAACACACTCAAATTAAAGTTACTAGTGAGCGTTAAAAAATGATCACATGCTGTGAAGGAACGTGGTGAAGCTGGTGTGTGTGTTTTTCAGTACAGCCCCGATCAGCCTGCGATTCCTCACCGTGTCAGAATGGAGGCTATTGCTATGAGAGAGATGGAGGCTATATTTGTGAGTGCAAGCATGGCTACAGAGGCAAGCATTGCGAAAGAGGTATGTTACATCTGCTCTACGTGTTAACATTTTGTCCTCGCACACTTATATATTAAAAGGTAGATGTCCAATTATTGTGCATCATATTGTTTAATGCACCACATATCTGTTTTGCAGAAGTCTTTTTGCTTATTTGCCGGTACATACTGCATTTTTCTTCTTTTTTTTTCCTCAGTCAGATTAAGTATCTGTGCTTCTAGTCCCTGTCGTAATGGAGGCTCTTGTAAAGAAGAAGCTGACAGCTACCAATGTGTCTGTCCCTACCGTTTCACAGGGAAACACTGTGAAGTGGGTATGTATATAGTATTTCTTGCAACTAGTGGTTTTATGGTGTGAATGTAAATACGTGAATGAAATTTTGGTCATGTTGTTTAAAGAGTCTTATTAGTTTGATAAGCATTAAAGGTGGGGTATGTAATTTTTCAAAAACGCTTTAGAAAACTGAGTCGGGGCCGAGTACCAAAACAAACATGTAGCCAATCAGCAGTAAGGGGCGTGTCTACGCATGATGTGGAGGGGAGAGTGTTCAGTGAACAGCCGAGCCGAGCGACAGAAAGATAGTGATGGTGGATAAAAAACAAAAGGGGAAAATGTCTGCGGAATGATAAGGCAAGAAGTAGGACCCGTGTAAATATCGGATCAAGTTTCCAGTGCTGGAGAGAACTCAAGGAGCGGAAGGCCTGCGATCGGACGCCGAGGTTGCTTTGTTTCTTCTCGATAGGTCAGTAATACCGTGTCTACACCGGACGCGGCATGCCGCAACAGCTAAGGTCTGCCTACACTGGACGCAATAAAGCGACCTTATAAAATCATTTGAAATTTGTGTCAGCACGTCATAAATAGAACGCGGCAGCAGTTTTCTGTCAGAGATTTGTCATGCCATGCAGCATCCAGTGTAGACAGCATCACTGATTATAATGACTTCTATAGTATTTTGTCGCACCGATCTCGTCCGGTGTAGACACGGTGTAACATTGGTTTTGCTTTGTTTCACAGAACTAATCGTTGCCTGGGTTGTGTAGGCTATGTATGTGTGGGGCGGAGCTATCAAAATAGGGGCAAGACCCTTTTGGGGTAGGGGCGTGTTTGTTTTGGTGATTTCAAATATCAACATTGGCTTCCAGAAATCGCTTACCCCACCTTTAAACAAAAGTACTGCAATGTAGTAGACTTGTATAAGAAAATTCCAGGTTTGCAAAATGATTGGTTTAATGTATACTTTAGTAAAATATACGTTCATGTTGCACCTTCTACTGTAGCGGCATGAATTTGCGTTTTCTTCAGTTTTATTTTTGGTTTGAAAGGTCCATTCATCTGTGATTCGCTTATCTTTTACATTTACATTACATTTATTCATTTAGCAGACACTTTTATCCAAATCGACTTACAAATGGGGAATACATCAAGCGAATCATCATAAAGAGGCAAATTCCTGGAAGTGCTCGTAATACCAAGTTTCAGGCATTGTTCAAATAAGTACAAGCTAGGCTGGGGATTAAGTAAAGAGAAGCAATTTTTTTTTTTTTTTAGGATGAAGTCAGATGGTGACGAAAGAGATGAGTTTTCAGCTGTCTTTGAAAATTGTCAGGGAATCAGCACTGCAGATAGGGGTGGGAAGATTATTCCACCAGCCAGTAACGGTGAATGAAAATGTTCTGGAAAGTGATTTTTGTGTCTCTCTGTGATGGTACCACAAGGCATCGCTCACTAGTACATCTCAGACTTCTGGAGGGAATGTAGATTCGTAATAGTGGAAGTAGGCGGGTGCTGAGCCTGTGGCTGTTCTATATGCAAGAATCAATGTCTTGAACGTGATGCTAGCTGCAACCGGTAGCATGTGGGCCCTTTTGGGCTCATTGAAGACCAATCGTGTCGCTGCATCATTTGTAGAGGTTTGATTGTGCATGACTGAAGTCCACCCAGAAGACCATTGCAGTAGTGCAGCCTAGAAATGACAGGGGCCTGGACAAGAAGTTGTGCAGCTTGCTCCATTAGGAAGGGCCTGATCTTTCTGATATTGTGCAATGCAAACCTACAAGATCCAGCAATCTTTTCATGTCGTGTTTGCCATGAAAGTGCCTTAAGTGTGCAATGTTAAATTCCTAGCCGGCATTGAGCACCCAAGGGATGTTACAGTTCTTAGTCACCCTTCCTCTTCTCTTGTCTGGTCAAATGGAAGAAGAGTGTAATCGACTTTTCTTCATGTTTGTAAAATGGCATTTCCGCACACACAGAGTGCCATAAAACTGCAACTGAAGAAAAAAGCTCATCAAAGCCAAGAAGCTTTTCATCTCTGGATTTTCATTATCCCAACTTTGTCCAACATTAGAGTTGTGCAACTGTTTGGCCTTGTGTAATGATCCAATTTGCTGGAGTTTGTTCAACACTTGGATTCTTCACATGAAGGAAAAACAACTTGCCCTGGCACATGCATGAAAAGCTGTTTCTCTTTCTCAGTGCTACTGTAATGATCAATGATTTCTCACACATGTTGACCTCGTTTTGACGCACACATGGCCATGCTTTCTTTCTCAAATAAATATGCAAGTGCACACTATATGCACATGTGTACACAGAACTGTACAACTGTTTTAAAATATCTTCTGTTTTATGTTTAGGAAAGCCAGATCCTTGTGCTTCCAGTCCCTGCCTGAATGGCGGAACATGTTTCCACTACATTGGTAAATACAAATGTGAGTGCTCCCCATCCTTCGTAGGAAGACACTGCGAGATCAACAGAGGATCCAATCCGACTTTGCAGGGTAATCAAACTCTGTTTTACCTCCGAAGTAGACTGAGCTGTTTGCCAACACGACAGGAATCAGGAGCTCACACAGCTCTTTGCAGTAGTCACTATCCATTCATTTAGGGGTAACTGATATGCATGTAAGGCAGAGAACAGCAGTCGTCTATCTTCATTCAGATGATGCCAGGACGAAGCAGCAGGTGCCAGTTCCTGCAGTAAAGCTGGGTTGAGTGTCACCTCCCCAGAGATGAAGTTGGATAAAGTCCTCAGTGCATTTGATACTCTCTCCCTGAACAGGAGTTATAACTCTGCTGTTACAGGCCTCCGTGTTACTGTTGATTCTACAAGGTTTTCCACAAGGTGCGGTTAAATTTGTGTCCTGCTGTTCCATGATAGGATGAAATACCATCCCCTTGTCACCTAAAACATTTCACAAAAAGGATGTTTTTACAGCTTCTATTTATGAATCTGCTCATAGCTGTAAATGTGGCCATGTGTATTAGGTAAAGTGAAACCAGTTGGTTCTTTATGTTTTCGGAAAAAGCAATAATTTATTTTGTAGAAAGAAACAAATAACTGCTGCTGCCGCTGCTCATTTTGTTTCATAGTGTTTCTGGCATTCTGTTTTGCAGTGTAGGGCTTTGTCACTGTGTTGAATTAACTAACTAAATTAACTAACTAAATTTTCTCGGTTAGAATTATGTTATCTGCTTCTGTGCATTTCGTTTCTTTTTTTTAAATAGCAAATAGCATATACATTGTAAAATGAATTTATATTAGTATCTAATATCAATGTAACATCCATAAATATGATAGTGAATAATTATATTGTCAAAATTTATCGTGATATGATTATTGTAAATCTTCTAATTGTTTAACAAACCTGACTCATTGCCAACAGTCTGTTTGTTTATATGATATGTTATAATTATACTCTATGCACACTGCAGGTCTGGACTGTGGCCCCCCTGTGAAAGTCAAGCATGCAGAGGTGCAGTATTCCTCCACTGCCCCGGGCTCCATGGCTCTGTATGCATGCCACCCAGGCTACACTCCCCTTCCCAGGGCCACCCAGAGCATCTGCAGCAGCCAGGGGTCCTGGAGCCAGCCTCCAGTCTGTGAAGGTTAGTGGAGATTCAAAACCTTTGTTGTTCAAAGTTTGCCCAAGACTGTCCCGCCCTGAAACCAACATTCCAAAATGGTTGGTTGGTTTGGAATGCTGGGAAGAAGAGCTGATGAGCCTACAAAATGTCAAACGAGTAGAAACACTCTAAAACAAATTGTAGTTTAAAACCAACATAAAGTTTGTGTAGCGTGTCAGGGTGCTAACAGAAAGTAGTCAGGCCTTGGTATACAGTTCAGAGTTCTTAAACACAAAACAATTCTGCGGTCTCTCTGTGGGACATAAAGCATGATGCTGTTCTGGCAACATAAGCTACTACATCATTTGTATCACATGAAATAAACAGTCCAAGTACACAGTGAGACAAGGAGAAATTCAAATACCTGGATTTCTGTTCATCTTGAGAACTGTTGTTGATGGACATCCAGATTTGGGTTTCTGCGATGTATTTCAGTGAATTCTTGATTCTGTGTGAATCTCGATTCAAACACCAAACCAAAGATGGGCTCTACAATAAGCTTTTTCTGATCAACAACATGCAGCATTATACCTTGTACACAAAAGGTGTGTCTGTTTATGTAAGTGTGTGGTGTGTGTATTTCAGGTTTTGTTTATATATGTGTGTGTTTTCAGGATTTGTTAAATGCTTCCAATGTGCTGGGATTTGTACATGACTGACTTTCATCTTCCTCTTTTTCTAGAGATAAACGAGTGTTTGTCTCAGCCATGTATGAATGGGGGAACTTGTCGTGATCGGGTAGCCTCCTACCTGTGTGAATGTGAAGACGGTTTTACTGGCCAGCGCTGTCAAACAGGTAACACTCTGCATATCTCTTGCTTATTCTTAATTCTCTATCTTACGTCATATAGACATTTTGATGTTAGAGATTTTGACAGCTCATCATTGTGTAAAACCTGGCTTGAGTTTAGATTTCTGTGAATGCTTTGACAGATATTGATGAATGCCATTCCGAGCCATGTAAGCACGGAGGTACATGTGAGGATCAGCCTGGTTCTTACTTCTGTCACTGCCAGCAGGGTTATGCCGGGCAGGACTGTGAGATAGGTAACATCATCAGGAATATGTTAACTATTATGGACTTGTGTGTTGTTTTACAGCCTTTAATCACTGTGGACTTAATCTGGCTTTTTTTCCCCACTGATCAACAGAAAAATACTCTTTAAAATGTGATCAATATGATCTTAAATAAATACAAAAAAAGTCAAACAGAATTGTTCTCATAAGTTTTGACACTCTTTTAATGTGAACTAAATCACTGAGGCAGCCAGTTGGTTTAAAAGTGACATGAATGGCTAAATTGAGATTAATTGAGTGTAGCTAAGGGGTTTCAATTGATTGTAATGTAAATATACTTCCATCTGATATGTCCAATTTCTGGTGAGTCAATGTTGTGGAAGAACTTACATTCTGGTGAAAAGAAAAAACACTCCAAGCAGCTCCAAGTGACTTTGTCAAATGTAAAACAAATCCAGGCCATTGTGGCACAGATGATCTATGCCTTCAAAATTGAGTGGAAGTGCAGAAGATTTAGAATCTAAAATGATCAAGGGTGAGCAGAGAACTGTTGCCCGAATGCTTCTGAGTACCAGTCAGAGTTTTATGGGTGAATGGCATAGGACAGCTCTGCTACAATCTTCTACAAGGCATGTGGGAGAGTTCACCAGCTAGAAGGTTGCATGGTCTGATGAGACCAAAAATCAAGCATAGCGTTAGTTCTGGCAGGTCACGTTAGCCAAGCTCGCATCAGCTGACTCTCAGCTGATCCACATCTACCTGTAGGAATACGACACCTATCACAGCACCCATATATAAGGTACTTCAGTATTATCAGCAGCTTCATGTTGCTCAATAACTAATTACCCTCCTCCATCCCCAACTCCTCCTCTAGACCACTCAGGATTTGGCCTTCTGATTCCCCTTTGAATCAGACTCATTTCTAAAATGTTTACATTAAATTATTGAACATAAATGATATATGCGATACATTTATATTGGTTCTGTTCTGTTTACCCTAAGAGGGTTATCGCTGCTCTCCCTGCTCTCATCCATGCCAGGATGCATGGATGCACAGGGAGTTCTTGCCCAGAACAGAACCATACCGCCAAACCAAACTGTATGCTAATTGTCAATCATCCTTGGCGATAATGGTCCTGACAGAACAGAACAGTTTTTGGCCAAGTTAACACAGTATAATAAGAAAAACACCTTCCCTAATTTGTGTAAAACATGGTGGAGATTCTTCCCTGCAGAATGGCTAAAAGACTTGATGAAGGTAAAAGATAAAAATGAATGCAGAAAAATGCTCAGAAATCAAGAAGGAAAACCTGATGGAGTCTGCAAGACACCTACCGGGTTGGCTTGGAAAAAGGCCGTACACTCAGTCTCCATGTAACCTGAATGGGGAAAAACTGCAGTGGCCAGATGTGCAAATCTAATGTTATTCACACAGATTCAAGGCTGTAATTGCTGCCAAAGGTGCATCTGCTAAACACTTATGTACTTATGCAAAACATTAGTTTGTGAGTAATAACTCTAATAACCAATCTGTAGAAAACTGTTTTCATTTTGACATTAAAGAATATTTGTCTGTTGATCAGTGTCAAAAAAGAAAATACCAGTTAAACTATCTGTGGCATTATAAAACATCAAAACTATAATTTTTATAGACACTTATTTTGCAGCCTTAGTGTGGATTTATGAAGCATCTACCTGAAAACAGACAGGGCCTTTGCAAACATAATATTGTGCTTGTAGCTTATATAGCAATAATCTTATAAACTCAATAACTTACATAAAGATGTGCTACAATATGGTAACTATAGAAAGAAAAACAAACCTGTTTTTGTTGAGCCTTGGTTCCCAACTCATTTTCCAGCTTGCATCTGCAACTGTTTTTGTCATTCGGCATAATCTGCTTTCCCCTTGATTCTGACTTACACTAAATCTAATTTGATACACAAACACTTCACACCTACTTTATCTCTAACAAACAGCCCACCTCTCAGAATGAAGGATTTTCCATCTTATGACACAAATGTGTGTTTGTTCTGCAGAACAGGATGGATGTGAGCCAAATCCTTGCTTGAATGGAGGTGTATGCCGAGGCTACAGGAGGAACCACCTGTGTGTGTGTAAAGAAGGTTATGTTGGAGACCGCTGCCAGACATGTATGTTAACCATTATTAAATATTACTCCTGAAAAAGTGCACAAAACATAACAAATTAAAGAATAAACAAGAAGTATCAAGATTGTAACTGACATTGAGGGAACTATGAGAGAAAAAAGTCTGCCTTCTGCTATGTTCTGAATTAATCAAAATCCTCACAAACTTAAAAGATTTGTCTTGATGTGAATAAAATGAAAACTGTCAGTGAATCTGTGTACCCTTCCACTTTCTGGAAGTCTGAGGTCGTTATATTAGTTCTGTACCTTTGTCAGATAGGGTGCTTTCAATGTAAGGTCTCAGTTGGTCCTCTGTTGCCGTCTAGTGGAGAACCCGTGTGTACTGCAGCCGTGCGGGAACCGAGGCGTCTGTTGGAGTGATAGAAGGGGGAACTACAGCTGCGCCTGCAGGGTGGGCCACACAGGGAGAGACTGTGAGAGAGGTCAGCTCCTGATCTTCCATTATTCAAAATCAACCCATATCCATTCATTTTATTTAAGTGGAGGTTATTTAGAAAAGAAACTAGATATTAAGATAGAATGGAATTCAGAGTTTGTGTTTTTACTGGCAAAGTGATTTGTTAAATTGCTTCCAGGGAAGTTATTAATTATTCAGAGATATGGAAAGTTTGTTACTTATAACAAACTTAAAATATGTGCATTCTTTGGTATGTATGTACTGCATTCATAACAAATGAATTTCACTATCATAGTTTAGAGCAGTGGCTTTCAACCTTTTTAATTCCAAGCATTACCGGTAATTTCTCATTGTTCACAACAATATTTGAAGAGCCCCCATGTAGGCTAACAGGTTTCCACAAATAAAATTAAGTAACTAAAATTTTACATTATTAATTCAAATGAATTTATATTAATAATATAGTTTAATTTCTTTCTTTCTTTAATTTGACCATTTCTAGCGAGAAAAATGTCAAATCTTTTATAAAATCTTAAAACCCTAACCTATCTTTAACATTTTGTAGAGTAGATTTTGAATACAGTGTGAAAATCAATGATTTTTTTATGACAATGTACTTCTGATGAAATTTAATTTGGGTAGTAGATGCTGGTGATTGTTTATGTATTAAGACTGTTTGATTGTACAACAGGGATAAATATTGGATCCTATATAATTCATGTTCTAGTCATGGGTAGCTATATATTATGTAGTGTATAGGTGGATGTGATGATTTGTATACAAATGGAAATTGTCCAGTATTTAAATGGAACACGTGTGTTTTTAGTGATTGAACATTGGCTAATGAATGCTGACGTCAATAGAATTAATGATTTAAAAAAGTGGATGGAGGGATTAAACTGTTCAACAGACCGAAGAAGTCCTTGAGCCGAAACATTTGTGTTTTGACACTGGTGATGAATGTAAAATAAATGTAAAAATGAAGATTATTTTTGTGAGTGCGGATCATGGTCTCATGTGCTAAATATAAAATGTTAAAACACCATGGACATTTTATCTAGAAATCACTTTTAAAATTAAGCTACTAAGCTAAGTTGTTGAAGGGGTGAATTAAAAAAAGAGATATGTTTATTTGAGTTGTTTTAACTAAAATAAATGCTTGGTTTTATTTTAAATCATTTTAAGACATCTTGGGGCCCCATTTGAGGTTTGCTGAGGTCTCCTAGCGGGCCGCAGCCCACTAGCTAAGAATCACTGGTTTAGAGGGTATTTGATTTATTTATAATACTTTCACTGTTCCCAGACCTGTTGCCTCCATCTGGCCTGCATGTGTTGCGGGTAGAAGAAAATGAAGTCGAGTTACGCTGGGATCAGTCAGATGCCACTCAGAATTTAATCAGCGGCTTTGCTGTTGCCTTTGCTCCTATTGGTCGTGTACCAAGGAAGACAGACTTCCTGGAGAAGCAGCATTCTACCTATGTACTACAGGGCCTGAACCCCGGACAGCTTTACAACATCTCCACGTTCTCCGTCAAACGCAACACCAACAGCAATGACATAAGCCAGCCAGCTTTCGCTCTCATCCGCACTAGTGAGAGCTCCCAATTTTTCTTCTGTACCTACATGGTGATTATGTCACATCCTGTTTCCTTAGCACAGTGTGACAGCAGGAGTATATGTATATATATTTTTTTTTTCATGTTTATTTAAGTCCGTAAATAAAAATTATGAATGTTATTTGTGCCACAAGAAAAAAGATGTGAAGCACTATTAAGTGTGATTAATTTTCTCAATTTTTACACAATAATAGTGCATGTACATGTAAAGTATTCACTCACATACTCTTTCTTCTCCTGTTCTGTCGCAGGGCCACGTAAGGTGGAACAGCTGGAGGTAGTGAATGTGTCGTCCTCTCAGGTATGGCTGCGGTGGCTGGTGCATGTTGGCCGCCATGCAGCGATCAGTCAGGTTCGGGTGTCTCTGGTGCCTGCAGATGGTAGTGGACCTCGCACAGCCGTGCTCAATAGCAGCGTCACAGAGTACTCCTTCAGGTCAGTCATGATGACACAGAAAAAGAAAAGTCTGCAAATAGTTTGCATAGTCTTAAGAGAATGATCTCATAATTGGCCCATCTAGTCTGTTGCAGCCTTCAAGTGCAGTCAGAAATGTCATATTTACAAGTTCTGAGCACATGAATAACCATATTTTTCCCCGTTACCATACAGCCAAATAATGTGTCATAATATAATAATGAATCTCTGGACCTAGAAGTAGGAGAAGTAGGTGCACTTGAAGTGTGTAAAGTGGCTATCAACACATCATAAAACAAGAAAATGTGAATTTTTAAACATTTGCACAATGGGTGACAACCTTGTCTTGTAGTTAGAACGTTTGCTTGCAATACACGTATTGGCCACTAGATGGCCACAATAACATCTCATGCTTGCCTGTTAACTTTAATTAACAGTTTAATAGTTAAGAAATGCACAGCTCAATATAATTTACATATACCTTTTAAAAATCACCTTTTGTGTTTCACGGAAGAAATTCATGATGGTTTGAGTTCAAGACGTGAGTACATGATGACAGAATTTTTAGTTGAACTTAATTTTGAGCTTACCACAGAGCTGAACAAAAGTATCAAAGGTTCCACTCTTGTGTTAAACTGGAAGAGTATTAGAGTATTGTTTTCTTTACATATAAACAGTTAGTTTAGTTCATTTTTTGGGATGAGTGGGTTCTGTAGTTAATATAACTTTAGAGATTGTGCGAAAGCGGCAATTTCCGGGGCACGTTATTTTTGGCGGCAGTTTGAAAAAAAAATCACCTTTTCTGTAAATACATGTGAGAACGCTCATTGTAAACGGTTCACCCGTGTACATAATTAATTTTTAAAGTTTAAAGGTTAAAATATAAAATTATAGTAATATTATTATTAATAGGCATATTATTAGCCTAACTGACTGTAACATAATGTCTCAATGTGCTCTTAAGTAAGTAGTAGTAATAGGTACATAACCCTAAATGTAATAAAAATTATAATGCGGTTTAAAAAATGAGAAAAGGGAAACAAGCAAGTTCATTGGTGATGCAAATTTATTTTATTTTATTTTTAAGTTAATTAATTAATTAATTTTATTTTTCTTTTTTAACCAAAACCAATATTAAAGTTTTCATTTAGCCAAAAATAAAAAATAAAAATTTGGGTAATGGTACTCTTTGTGCTATTCAGGGTACTGTGTTCTCAGACAGATCTTAGTCAGGTTAAAAAGTCATATTGGATTTAGCATGGATCAAAAATGAGACTGTGATGAATAGACAGTCTTTGCGATGGCACTTCAATCCCTACGGCCTCGTTTTCATTCCTGTCAAAAATTAAATATGGCGCTACTCTGACGAAGGTCTATTAAACCAATCATAGTAAATTTCTTTTGCAACAAGCCACCTCTTGATATTTCAGGCGAAGGAATTTTACATATTGCTACTCCAGTATCATTTTTGGTCACAGTGAAGTGTGTACAGTCTGCTGATATGTTTACCTCTTGTAGTAGTGTTGTAGTTTCTACTTATATGTGCACGAAATAAACCCTGACTCGGTTAAAATGTGTCATCAGAGAAGTTCCAATTATACATCACTGATTTCAACCCTCCAAAAGAAATTTTCTTTTTTTGTAGTCGTTTCCAGTTTCTGAAATTTAGTTGCCTCACTACATTTAATACAATGTTCTGAGATCATATAAAGGTTTAAAACATGAAAATGAAAAACACATATTTTACTGATTAGTTGTGTGTAACCCACAGCACATTGCTCCCAGGTCAGATGTACACAGTAGATGTAGTCACACAGAGTGGTTTGCGCCCTGAAGACCTGCCATCAACTAGCAAATCTGCTGGGCCACTGCACTTCTGGACCAGTGAGTATCTCTTCAGCTCTGTGTTACAAACACATGCACCTCTGTAGTAAGTAACAGCACATTATACTGTTCTCTCCATCAGGACCGCTTCCACCTCAGAACCTTTCACTGTCCCACATCACCACCACCTCTGCTCGAATCACATGGGACCATCATCCTCGGAATCTTCCAGACGGTTTTGTGGTCAATATTACTCGCGGCCTGAGCACCCGTAGCCGCTACCTACCTGATGGAAGTTTAGGGACTTATACACTACGAGACCTCACTCCAGGACAACATTACCGACTTGCCCTCACTGCTGTGCGCAAAACAGGCCAGGACAACATTCAGAGTGTCCCTCAACACCTAGCCTTCACCACACGTGAGTCGCCGATATTTAATTGTTAAGATGTCTTTGTCCTGGTGACCCATCTGTGTATCTTGTATTGCACAGTACCAGTTCCAAAGGGCCAAAGTAGAGGTGACAGACCTAAGGGAGGACAGGACTCCCAGACCGGACATACCTTGACACAAGTTCAAGATGGAGGCACAGATGACCGCACAGAACTCCTTGAAGAGCCACAAAGGTACAGATGCAACTTTTATGAACGCAGTGCTAGGAAGCCATAGAATAATGAGCTCTGTGTGTTTGTTTTCTCTTTCAGATATACAGAGTTAATTGACGGAAGAGGGAGAATTACAGCTAAATTTATCAACCTTCCACAAAAAACCATCAGACACCGCACAAGTCAGTAATTATTTCATATATAATGGTAATGCATTATAATTTTAAACTGTTGTTGTTTTTAATTATTTTAGATGAACAAATCTGCTAAATAAATAAATGTGTGTTTTATTCAAGTGGTTTCAAAGTAGGAAACTTGAGAAAAAACAGTTTTACAAAATGTTTTTTAGGGTTGTTATAGTTAACATTTTAACTGATAATAAATACAATAATTTTTTATCACATTTACCATATTATTACTTTCATTCTCCTGAAGATAGTCAGTCAAATCAATGAGATTAATTGTGATTATTACAAGTCAATAAATTCTGGAAAATTGCTCTGGAATGATATATTTCTATGAATGCACTAAATAAATATATTAATTTTAATTGAATTTCTTGTTTCTCTTCAGGTTTATATATATTTAATTTGATGTGGTTTTAGTAGCCTACAATGTACTTCAAAATTAACTAATTTTCAAATTAATTAATTTTGAGGGAAAAAGGCAGCATAAAGCAACATAATATGGTATTTACACTATCATGCTTAACATTTTTTATAAATTGTAAATGGGTCACTATATATGAAAAAACTGCCTTGACATTTTAGGAAGGGATCCCTTGCATAAACAATTTGAAAACTTTCTGCCATTGTTTCTTTCAAACAGAGCCTGAACCTCCAATCAAATTAGAAAAGATGGAAGAAACCACCAATAAGATAAGTCTAGCTCTGGAAATTCCTGAAGAAGCTACAAAGAGTAAATCTGGTAGGTAATCTTTCAATAAAACTCTATAAAGATTATTGTTAGACATGTGAAAATTGTTGATTAGCTTCAGATAGGGAGTTCGTGGTTCTTAAAACAGGAGAGGTATTCAAACTCAGTAATTGGTCCCAGCTGAAAGACAGACTGTGGCAGAATACCACTGCATGTATTCTGAATAATCCGCAGCATGACAGTCACCATAAACAAACCACATCTATCAGCGATCTATTATGGTTTCAGCCCCCCAAAAAGTGACTTATAGCTGTTTAAAAATGCATATTTATGGGCATGTGATTGTGTATTTAAAAGGGCAGCTAAATAAACCCAAACATGAAAAAGCTGCAAGCTTGCCAATGTTTAAACTTTGCATGTAGCAAAGCATTGTGTTTATGTGTTTGTATCCAAAAACATTTCATTAAATTTCAGAGTCATCCCAAGACTGCAGAACACAGCCCTGCCAGAATGGCGGAACATGTGCGCAGATCAACGAGTCGTTCAGCTGCGACTGTGTCGCTGGTTTCAAGGGCAGACGGTGTGAGCTATGTTAGTATAACCACATCTGTTCATTCACAAGCATGCAAACACAAACCAATGAATCCCTAATAAATTGTTTTAGTTTATTATTTATTTATTATCCCACCACCTAGACACCAGAATCTGTATTACACCAAAGTAATTTTAAAAGCATCAGTCTGAAAAAAGATAATCTATCGTTTCACAAAATGCAAAATAACATAATCTTTAGTAGCTTTGCCTGTAATAAGAACTTTAGTCAACTCCACCTTTTCGATATTTTCGTTCAGATTGTCAGCGAGTACCTCACCCATGTACTCGCCTTTACTCCGAAACAAAGAGTGTGCCTGTGTGGGAGGATGGTGTCTGCCATTATTTGTAAGTGTCTGCTGTCTGGATATGTCTATTGTTCTGTTTTGCTCCAGTCTAATCCAGTAGTTGTATCTCTTTTTGCTGAGTACCTGTTTTCACCCTCAGGTACAAAAGGACATATAAAGTTCAGCAGGATGTTTGTTTTAGAGAGATCTGTGAGCCTTTGCTGCCTAAGAAAGTACTGCCTAAGACTCCAAGTACGTATAAACCAGTGTACACGGTTCTTCCTGGTTCCACTGTACAGTGGTTGTAAACATGTGGTGGAAATGACGGCACAGTTTAAATCATGGAATTAAGACAACCTTTAAACAAGCTTTTTTCCTCTCTCTCTCATCAGACAGAAGAACTCAAAAACAACAACAATAGTGGTGAGTATATTTTATATCGCTGATAGAAATGGACACGACCATATTGTCACATACTGAATGTGTTTTTTTCTGTTTTAGGACGCTGAACCAGTGACAACTTTGGGGAGCAACTGCTTCTCTCAGTCTTAGTTTAAATGAGGATGCCGTCATTACCGTCATTGTTCACCCTTTCTTGCATCACTGGTCACCTTTCATTGGCTACATTGTCCTATGGACGTATATTTGTTCATTTACAGCTCCAGGGCCGTATTCATGAAAATTCTTAGTGCAAAGAGTAGCTCTTAGTGACAAAATTCAAAAAAGAAATGTGTTGGAGACAATGGATGACAGTTTACTTAATAAGATGCTAGATTAGATCGTGCAGGGATCATGTTTGTTACCCATCTTATTAGAGACATGACAACTATATATACAGTGCTTAACAAATTTATTAGACCACCACCCAGTGTAAGGTTTGTGCCACAGCTGCCCTAAACTAACAATATTGATGATTGCCAAAATATTTTTTTATGTTTCTGTAATGATTAATCCACCAGTATGTGTGAGCTCTTTAGTCACAGTAGTATAATGTTTCATCAAAAGCAAGTCTTTGGGAACAACTAGAAACTATTTGGAAGTCAGTAACAACATAAACTGTGGAAAAGTACATAAAAACAATAGCAGCAATAATGCTAGCTGTTATCAAGGCGAAAGGAGGCCATATAAAATAAAAATATTTTTTTTGTGTTATTATGTGTGAATACTAGAATAATAGAAGACTATTTAGTTGTTTCAGTTTATTTGCCCAATAAATGACAATTTTTAGTTTTGAAAAAGTTTTTGAGATTCCTAAAATATTTTTTTTCTCACTTTATTATGACAGGTGGTCTAATAAATTGTTGTGTGTATATGTATATGTATATATATATATATATATATATATATATATATATATATATATATATATATATTTATTTATATAACTAATTTCAAAGTGAAGGCTTATAATAGACCCTATTTAAGTGTTCTTTTTTTTCTTCTTGGACAACCAATCACAGTCTTCAGAAGAATGTGTCATACCTAGCAACAAGGTCAGCCCCTCCTCCTCACTAAGATGAAAGTTTTTGTCATTTTTTTCTCTCTCAGAATTGCTCTCAGATTGGTCCTGAATCATTCTTAAGCTACGATTCTTAGTTAGACATTTTTAAGATGAATTAGGAGCTCTCTGAGAGGATTCTTAGAAGAATACGGGCCGAGATCTGTAGATGACCTTGCCATATGATTTAGGAATTATCTGCATCAAATAGCATACCTCAAATGTAAATATTATGTGATATTGACAAGTAGTGGCCGTCAAGTCCCTCAGGGAATTTTTTTTTTAATTATTGCCTGTTCAGTCTCCAAAACCTACAAGTATTTTCATTCAACCATTCATTCAAGCCTGGTACTCTCCTACTGCAAGATCACACAAAAATACTGGGAAAAAAATGTCATACCATTGTTTCTGTTTGTGTAAAGGAAAACTGTCTGCTAGCTACCATGTAAATAGTGTTTATAGTCTGTTTTTGTAGTTGAATATTTTAATAATAAAAATGTTAAAACTTCATGGTCTCTTCACTTTTTAAGGAAAAAATAAAGCCTCGGGTGGGAGGGGGTAATATGAAACTGGAGAAAAATATGTAAGGATTTTTAACTGATAAACTTTTGTGGTGGGCATTCTTATCCAGAAAACAGATTCTGAGTTTTAGGATAAATAACCGATGAGATTATGCTAGACCCTAAATTGCCACAAGGTGTCGCTATGTTGTAAAAAAATAAATAAATAAATAAAATCCTAAAGCTCTTCCTTTCATAAGGCCAAATTTCCTGAAACAGTTTGGCTTTGTGAAATATCATGGATCTTGCTCACTGAACTTCAAGTCTACGGTCCCAGGTAAGTGGTGACACAGGAAGTAGACGGTTACAGATATCAGATTCCTGGTCTATCTCATTGTGTCTTTGAAGAAGGCATTTACACAAAGGATGGGACTGAAGTTACTGCATTTATGCCATTAGATTAGATTAGATTGGATTCAGCTTTATTGTCATTGTGCAAAGTACAGCTACAAATAAAGCCAATGAAATGTGGTTAGCTCTGACCACAATCTCAGAAAAAAGGTACAAAAGCTGTCATTGGGGTGGTATCTTTTCAAAAAGGTACACTTTTGCAACTTTTAGGTACTGATATGTACACTTTAGGTTCTAATATGTGCCTATGTGCAAGCATCAATAGGGACCCTTTAGGTACAAATGTGTAGCTTTTTTACCATCCCAGTGACAGCTTTTTTTCCTTTTTTTCTGAGAGTGCAGAAGTGCATATAACAATATGTCTATAAATATATATATACAAAATACTATCATGTTCTATAAAAAGTGCATAAGTATGAGGTTGTGCAAGCAGAGACCAGCTCAGTGCAAGAGACAAAGTGTACAAATAGAGAACAAAATCTTATAAATGGGATAAAGTCTATAATGAGCTTTATGATGGTTTCTTTGCATATTACAAACAACTATTTGCAATAGTTGCAAATAGTTGTTTGTAATCCATCAGAGATTTATCAAATAATTATTCTTAGTGACATCATTAGAGAAATATAGTGATAAAATAAAATCAACCTTAATAATTAAAGTTTTTTTTTAAGTGATATTATTATTAATTTCAGATATATTATGTTTGAGATTATATCTTCATTTCTTTTCAGGTCACAGATCCCTCACTGTATATGCCATAAAACTAGTGTTGCTATTTAAGTAGCCTGTGCAATACAGTGCTATTTTAATACAATCTTTATTACATACTTTGTTATGGCTGCATTATAAAACAATCAAAAAGAAAAAAAAAACACTATTGAAGTACAGAGCCACATTACATTTAAACTTTATACATTTTAATGTAGGAGATACAATGAAACATTTAGATACTTTTGTTTCTTAACTTTCACTTTGGATGAAAACAGAGGTGGACAGTAGGTATAGTTAAGTATTTTTACTTTACTAAATTTAAATATGTAACTGTACTTTATCAGAGTGTTTTTCTTTGGAAAACTTTTACTTCACTGCATTCCAAAGCATAATCTTGTACTTTTTACTGCACTACATTTCATAAATAAAAGTTTTTTTTTTTTTTTTTACCTTTAATACGTAAGAACATTTAAAATGATACATTTAACATAGTACTTTCTTGTACTCAAGTGAAACTTTGAATTACTTTTACTTGAGTATTAAATGATATTCTTTATGAAACGTAGTGCAGTAAAAAAAAAAGTACAATATTATGCTTTGGAATGTTGTGAAGTAAAAGTTTTCTAAAGAAAAACACTGATAAAGTACAGACACTTGAAAAGTACTTTTATAGCAGAGTCAAAATACTTCACTAGCCTACTGTCCGCCTCTGGAAAGTTGAAAACGCATACTTTCATATTTCACAAAAATGAGTTTGAAATCAAACTGATTCAACAGGCAGTAACTGGCCTAGGCAAAAGCTCACAGTTGTCACCTGCCTGTGTTATTATTATTACATTAAACACACACCACCACAGGAGCGCGCCCGTAAACGTCTGTGCGTGCGCGCACTAGTTTTAAATGACCCCCCCCCCCCCCCTCTCCCCTCCCCCTCCCCCTCTCCCCTCCCCCTCCCCAACCGCCCCTTTCTTCAATGAAAACTGAGATTGCGGGGGGGGTGGAAAAGACCATGAAAGGACAGAGCTGGAGGACACTTTTAAGGGCTGTTTGTTTGGGATAGTATTTGTGGCTTGTCCCCCGACTTTTTATTTTAAGAAATAGAAGCTAAGGAGTTTTTCCCAGGAGAAACACAGCGCTTTAACAGCGTCCAACTGGTCCCGCCACTGAGATTGAGCGCGAGCTAACAGAAGTTAGCTGGACGGCTATCGGCGGCGAGTGAGGGGTCGACAGAGAGTGCCGTCATCAAACCTAGTAGCATGTCGCCCTCGGGAAGAAGTAGCTCGAGCTTTGGATGAGGTTCCGTGGCGCAGTTCGATCGCAGAGACTTTTTGACGCGACGGTGGGTTGCGATGTTTCCGCCAGCGCGGGGCTCCGGTGGAGGCGCGGCGTCGGCGGTGTCCCGGGGCTGGCCGCATACGGTACTGTGGAGACTAGGGGGTTTCTTTCTCCTCCTGCTTCTCGAAGGGGCCCGATGCCTCGCCAACCCGAGCAATGCACCGGGCATAAACAATAACAACAGGCCGAATGTGAACGTCTTCATGAGCGAGGAAGAGGTCAAGAAACTCCTGGGTGCGTATACTTTATTTCTTCGTCTGCTCAACCATATTCCTGCTCTATCCAAAGTTTTGCTTGGAACTAGAAGTTTTTGGCACTCTGTCAAAATAACTTAGTTGCCTCTAACTAACTACTAAAAGCTAACTCTTGTGTGTGTTTAGTGTCCAGACGTACACAAGTTGTTTCAAACATGCTCACAAACTGCTAAAAACTTTGTTGTAGTTGGTTAGTTCTCCATATGTTAGCTTTGATAGGCCAAAACAATCCGCAGCGTCCTTGTAACCTCAGTTTATTCTTAAGAAAATCGCTAATATCTGCTCAGACATGTTACAAAATGCACATGTGAAAGTAGTTTTGTGAGGTTATAATTCAGCATGCTATTTAACAAGAATGGAAGGCCATTGAGTTTGTCATTAGGTCGAAACTGGTTGCTAGAAAGTTTTCCAAGTGTATTCCAATGCTTCCCATGCTTGTGTTAATTATGTGGGGATTTGTAAGGTTTATATGACTCACATGCACAAGATACAGAGCAGAGGTGTATGAGCTGATCTGAGTCATTCATTCTCATTGGTGTGTGTCAGAATTAGTTGACACAAAAGCCACACAATGGAGTTTTCCTTAGAAGTTCTTTCTGCTTTATGTCAGACCAGTCAGTAAACACTGTAAATGTAAATTCAATGCACATTTAACCCTGGGAAGCATTTTGTTGCCGCTGTTGATATTTATATGGCCAAAAAGTACTTATTCCAATTCTTTAAGCTTGCAATGAGAATCAGAGAATTCTACAACGTAAAAAATTGCATAAAAATAAAATGCATTGTTGTTGCTCTATATCTCGCAATAATATGTCTTAGTATGGTGACATTTAAATGTCTAGTTTTATTATCAAATAATAATTTACAATGTATTTTTGGGGTCCAATGCAATACAATGCTGATTGAGAGATGTACAAATAAATTTAGTCAAAAGCCTGTTGTGTATATTTGATACTCATATTTTTACATGATTTTCTTTAAACCACAGGTTGTTTTTAGAATTATATTAAAATGCCTACGATCTATGAGAGAGTAGCGGTCATGTAGAAGATTTTGTACAGCAGGTTTTTCAGCAAAGCTTTGATCATGTTGGTAATTTAGAGGCCTTAGAAATTCATGCATTTTCATACATTTCTCATACTCTTTTAAGCCTAATGGAAAACTATATGTATAATTAGGCAGTTAGTTAACAACATACTGTTGTTTATGTGTTTGTTTATGACTTGATGGCTCTGCCTAAATGTTAAATTTGTGCAGAATATAGTCCTCTTTCCAGACTAAAGGGCCAAACTAGATGTTTTGTACTCTGAATAATTTAATGCATGCATTCATTCATTGTTATTGAAGATAAAAGGCTTTGGGATGCTCTTGATATGTTTGTATTCAGAGTAGATTTTTGATTCAGCACCACTGTGATTAATGCAGTGAGAACTGATTAGTGGTTGTTAATTGCCGGGTATTTGTGACTGGGCCTATAAGCAGTCATTATCATTGCTAATGTCAAAGCGTAGTTAATGAAAGGGTTGGGGGCTGGACCATCAATTTCCTGCTGGAAAGAGGAAGCAGAGACAAGGGCATTTTGAAGCAGCCTTGTTTGAACTTGTTTTGAGGGTTTACCCTTTCAGCTCAAATTTAGAGCAATTTCTATTAGACTGAAAATAAAACAGAAATTATATGTGGCATTTGTGTAATGTGATGCAAATGCTGTCGCATTTAGCTTGAAAGCTTGAACTCTGAATGTTGCCATATGGAGTATAAGGTTTCAAATGAGGCAGTACTTAAACTTTTTACATTTGAATGCTTTGAATTTTGTAAACGATGTAAGCTAACCAGATGTTCAAGACATGTTGAGTTTTTGACCAGTGTTGGTATATTAATGGCTGATTCTGATATCTAAAAACAGCATGAGGGCCGATGTAATGTTCATATATTTAAAGAATATAACTTAAACCTATTTTACATAATATTTTGTTTAAATTCGCCAAAGGTAATTAAAATGGTAAGGGTTTTCTTTGAATGTTGGTAACAAGAATCCAAATGTGAAGGCACTATGTGGGTTTATTTAGCTTTTCTGAAATGCAAACAGGTTTGAAAGATGATTGTCCCCCTCTGGTCTCATACCTCTGTTATCCTCTGTAAAGCTGACCTGCATATTTTTTTGTAATGACTGGCTTTGGGAACAGAGCTCATAGCTATAAGTGCCTCTTTCTGGGTGTTCTGCATTGCTGTGTCTCCTCAGTGATGATTGATGAACTTTATGGTGAGCTTTTACACTCTTTGATGATCATATCAGGTTATTATCATCAACATGTCGCCTGTAGTTTTATGCGGGGTGCTCTGGTATTTGTCTTGTGATGGACCCTGGAATGGAGCTCTTTAAAATTTATTTTAGGGGAAAGTGGAATGGAGCTGCTCTTTCAAAAAAAAAAAAAAAGAACTTCTCATAATGTCATTTGCCCCTTCACTCTTCTGCTGCTGTGTCACTTTTTTGTGCATTCTGGGATCCGTAAACCTACTCAGACTGTATTCATTTTGACCCTAAAAGTTTTATGTCATGCAGCATAAATTTCACATAAGAATTGCCTACAATCACTGTGTCTGTCTTTGTTAACATGATTTTTTCCCCCTCTCTGTCTGGTTCAACAATGGGTGCTGCCCATCTTGGAATCAAAACTACCTTGTTATGCTGCAGTAGACTGAGGGCCATTGTAAGCACGGGGCTGTAAGTAGGAGAAGTCCCTGAATGCATTTATAACAGGGACATCAGCAGCCTGTAGTTTTGCATTGCCAGTGCCTCAGAGAATCAGGTGTCCACTGTTCTGCACAGGAGTCTGATTACCACTGATGTGGTTCAGAGATCCTGTTCTATGACTCACAGGAATCCTTGACTTAAAAGTTTATGGTTGTGGTTATATGGATGCCATTTTTTTGGTGCTTTGAATAAATGTATGTCTCTGTTTTCCCTTTGTAGTCAAATGGATTTATATTTGACTATTTTGTGGCAATGCCTAAATTTCCTCAATATCGCTATTGCAGATGTAGCTAACGTTTTGAAAACAAATGCTTCAATTTCTGGAGTTAGGACTGGTGGTGGACTAGTGGTTATTGATATTATATTGATGTTCTGGTTCCAATATTTTTTGTAAAAACTTTCACGAATATTTTGGGGAAAAGAGATAAACCAATAAAGTAAATTAGTGAAAATTGTACACACACAATTATCACAAAGAATCATATCTTGACCCAGATATCAATTAATAGTCCTTTTTTGTGTGATAGTGTAGTGTTTGCATCCTTTCTCTGCAATCTTGGAATAGAAACTAAACTTTTAAAAACTTCACTATTTTCCAAAATTGCAGATGGTTCACTTACGTTGAAAGTTATTGTCTCCACTTTCTACATTACCTCTTATTTCTTTCCTCTTGTTTGCTTTTTCTGTCATGCTCTTGTCATTTCCTGTCTGAGCTTTCAGGAGTTCTGTAATTCCTTTCACAGATCTTAATCTTGTTCCCCTCCCCTCTCTTTTTTTTTTTCTTCTTCAGAGCTATGTCACTACAAATAGCCTCATCCTATACATGTTCTATAGTGACTCTGATGTATGTGAAAGGAGATCTCACTGCTGATTACTGCAAATGATGAAAGGCAATGTTTGATGTGATATTTACATTCGTATCACAATCTGCCCTCTCAGATCCTTGAGTTCACTCAGTATAGCATAAAAGTAAACGCACTGGCTTCTTATGGAGACTGCTGGTGAAAGCGGTGTTTTGATGGTGTTTGCTAAAACACTTATTTTCTATTTCAGAGCCAGTTTCTGCTCAATTGATGTTTTGTTTTTGGCAGTCATGTGCTGCATGAAAAAATATAATTTAATTCATGTCATTGATCTCATGACCATAATGAAATTTTAGAAGCAATTAGAGGTTGTGGAGATCAGTATAAAATCAGTGCTGATGAGCTGAGTATATGTTAAGCACTGTCATCTCAAAGTATCAGAGGAGCAATGAAAGAGAGTGAGAAGTAAAGATACTTTTCAATGAGGTAAATATTTTTTAAAAAGCTTTGTTTACCACAATGATTTTTTGAATTTTTCTCCCTTGTAAGGATCTATGGCTTTCCCCTGTGACATCACTGCCTCATCCAGCCTCATGCTGTTACAGTAAAGAGAGAAAGCTTTCACTCTCTCCTTCAGAGTCCCAACACCACAGGGATGAAAAATCTCAACTATCCAGCTCTTCATTGCTAACAGACAGCGTCAGCCCTCTTGTGTCTGAGATATTTTTGGGGATCATTAGATGGCCTTGGACAGTGTATGGCAATACATGGAATGTTTAGGTCACGAAACACATCCACTCTGATTTACGACTTAACTTGCTGTCTATGAAACATTTTTCTCCTGTAAAAAGTGGAAATGCCTTGAATAGATGCATCAGACAGATGGTTGCAGCTCTTTTAATAGTTTAGGTTGCTGTGTTTCAGTTAGTTAAATGCATTCACAGTCAGTTTGACGTCTGTAATATAAAAATAATAATAATAATAATAATAATAATGTATTTCAGAGTAAAATATGACCTTGTAATTTAAGAAAAAGTGCATGACTGGAAATTGATTAGATCATGTAAAATGGTTGTTTGCTGGTTTGCAGTTCTTTGTTTACTATGTCTGATACCTGTGAGATTAAAACTTAAGTGGTTTTGGTGAAAGCCTCAAAGGAAAATTGAGTTAGAAATCGAGAAAGTGTATGTGTGTATATATATATATATATATATATATATATGTGTATATATATATATATATATATATATATATATATATATATATATATATATATATATATATATATATATATATATATATATATATAAAATATAAAATACCCTTTTTTTTTTTTTTTTTTTTTTTTTTTAAATGAACTATTTCTAGTGTTTTTTCTTGGGTGTAATGTGGAATAACATGCTTTCCTGTAGATCAAATGGTATAGCATGGCACTAACAAACTCAAAAATGAACAAAGTCCATGGGTTTGCTTATAGAGTTTGCTTTCATATTTTTTAAAATACTTGGTTAATTCATGATGATTCCTTGGTTTTTGCAAGGGCTACAAGCAAAGAGGTTCTGAGCACTTTGACATATTCAGCCAGTCCACAAGAAACCTGAGAAATCTGGCAGCTCTATTTTGTTACAGTTTCTTGTATAGTTCCACTAGCCAAGTGAGTTTCTGTCTTGGATCAAAGATCTGAGCTGCATGCTCAAATGATAACCCCTGGAGAATCGTTCT
The DNA here is from genome assembly GCA_021397915.2 of Tor tambroides. NCBI lineage: Eukaryota > Metazoa > Chordata > Actinopteri > Cypriniformes > Cyprinidae > Tor > Tor tambroides. The sequence continues at coordinate 25,086 of JAFVLL020043377.1, forward strand.
CTGCAGAGCTACTCCTGTGATGGACTATTTGACGACTTCTCTTTGGTGTTTTTCCAGAGCAATCTTCATCTCACTGGTCTCGCAGTGTAAACCGCTGTCTTGAGGAGTGTTCTCCACCTACCAAAAACCTCAATATTAATGCCTAACTTTTGTCAAAAGGAAAGGTTACATCTCTTGGAGATGTTGGCCTCTGTCTTTATCTTCAGCAGGCTTTCTCCTCTGACTCCATATTAGGAGAGACCTCAAGAGGTTGAGGTATTTGGCCTGGCTCAGTCTTTTATCAGTAGTTTCCATGGCAGCGTGAAGGGGAGGTGAGTGAGTTGCTGATTTAAATCAATGTGTTTATGCAGGGTTGATCCTGACACTCAGAAAAACGGCAAGAATGGACATGAGACCGAATTTATAGTGTTATGCGCAGATCTCATTTAATGAAGTGTGTCCACTGACTCACCGCAAAATTTGAGGGCTAGTTAGAAAGCACATTTACGTCAAATAGTTTTTCACTATTTCATTACTAATACTAACTACGATGGAAATATGCAGTAATCGACAAGGGATTTTATTTCTGGAAGGACTTCTATGTCTGTGATGTTGTGACTGGCAGCCTGGTTGTGTTTTAGTGAAGGTTTCATTTGAGTTTGAATATTATTTTGCTTGACTTTAACAGCCATAATAAAAAAGAACATTAGTAATTTACCTCAGATCTTAGAAAGTAATTTAAAGAAAACAAGAATGTTCAAACTGTGAAATGTTTTATTTTTTATTTTGTTGCGAGTGCTTGCAGAGAGAGAGACTGTATGCACGCTCTTCTGATTGGCTTTGATTTGTAAATGATTTTGTCATGTCTTTTCATTTTTCATTGATTTTTCTTGCCTGTTGAGTATGCTGGGCCTCATTCTCTGAGTGTGTATGCACGCACATTTGTGCATGAAATTTGCATGCAAACATTTTCTCAAACAAATCATAATTCACCAATAAGTTTTGAGTTAAATTGTGTTCTTAATTCACAGCAAAATGTAGGAACAACCGAAACCACTTGCAAAAATGACATGGGTGGCCTGATAATCGTTAAGATGAAATTTTGGACATTTCATCTTATAGGGCAGAGCGGGTTGAGTTGAGCTAGTTTTTACTTGCGGGGGTTTTTTTTTTTTTTTTTAAGTGAGCACATGGCAGTAATGGGTCCAACTTTTGTACATAAATTTCAGGATATGGGGCATCTTTGGGAATAATCACTTTGAATCTTACACTTCTCTCAAAATATGGCTTTCCAAATGAAAAGTGGTTTCTTTGCTCAACTTGCTCCCAGTGAGGTGTATATTAAGCCTAGGGAGAGGGTAAGTTGAGCCAGCCACGTGGAGTTAAACTGAGCCACTGATTATGCTGAAGTAAAACCAAACATTTTCAGCTCATGCAATATCAAAAGAAGAGAAATTCAATAAAAATGACTTCTTAAAATCTATTTGTGAGCCTTGTAATGGACTGGAGCCTTGTGCAGGGAAGTACAATTTCATAACTTCAATGGCCAATTTTCATAAACAAGGCCTATGTAAATTTTCAGAAGAAAAATCAAATTCAACACAAAGAACGAAATCAAAAATGTTTGGTCTAAAGTTAATGAAATGTAACTTAGAAATATAGTACAATAATACTTACTTAAGAAGGGGTGATCAGCTTACCCCAGGGCTTTTGACTCAAATTACCCGACTCCTACCATTTTAATAAACTTGTATCATCCAGCAGTTTAGAGCTAACATGATGCTAACAGTATAGCTTCATATTATAACTTTCTAAAGCACAAACACATATGTGATATTTTTTTCAGATTTGTCTGTTATTGTTCAGACACAATAACCTATGAGTCCTTGAACAATAAAAAATAATTGTGAACAGCAAAAAAACTGTTTTTTGAGCTTAAATGTAGTTACCAATTATTTCATGGATAGCTCTTCATATATTTGTGGGCACATCACCAATTTTGTTTAAGGTTGCCTAGAAACAAGGGGTGGCTCAACTTCCCCGCAAGCTCAAATCACCCTGCTCTCCGCTATATTTTATCATATACAGTGAAAAGTAAGAACATTATAGATTTATTGTTTGAGCTGACAGGTTTCCTGCATATCGCAGATGCACATATATACAGCTGTCTAATGAAAGGTTTGAAATCTGAGTCTGCATAAAATTTGTGTTTATGACGATGCAACACTTGCCATTGCCAGTTGTCAAGTGTACAATAAACTAGTCTCTGTGGGTATAGACTTATCACAGTGTCTTTAGTTATCAACTACGTTGTACTGTGTTGCGGCTATAAACCAGCTTGGCCTTCCTCTCATATGAGTAAGCGAACCCTCCCTTGTTCATATCATACCCGTAGAAGATTGTTTACTTAAGCAGCAGCTGTACTGCCATGTTGTTCCAGTGAAGGCGGAGAGTTCTGAGGATACCTCTTACGGAACAAGCTCTGTTTGCTTGACTGCGGTGGCAGCTGTAGTAGGACTGGCTCATGTGGTTGTAATTAATGACTGGCACTGACTCCTTTTGAGCACCAAGCAAGATTCATTACCGAGCTGCCACAGCCCAGCCATGACAATCTGGAACCTGTCTCTTCAAAACAATGCACTTTCCACAGACTCAAGCCTAGCCGTCCAAGTGATCCCTCAGACCCTGGCCTCAGGAAAAGCAGGCCTGCAGGAAACTAATGTTCATTAATGAGTTGAGAGCTGAACTCAGTGATGGGGCACTAAAAGAAAGGATTGTCACTGCTTTAAAACTGATCAAAGAACCTGTAGTGAAGTCCAGCCGTGAGAATACGTGAGTGGACTTAAAATGAAGTGAAACATTTTATACTTGTAGTGCATTGATGGTATGCTAATTCTGGTGGTTCTGTGCATTTGGGCCTCACATTGACCCTCAGACCTTTAACTGAAGTGTTTTGAATGCAGATGAAGCATTTTTAAGGTCAACTTATTCTCAAGGACATGTAATTCTGTTGCTGTCACTTCAACTCGCGGACTGAAAAAACAATCCATGACAACAGTGTGCTTGGCAACACTGAGCAGTATCGTTTAGACCACCTCAAGGCTCCATTATTAACAGTCCAGGAAAATTTTGTTATTTGTGATTAGTGTGATTTGTGAACAAATTATGCATATGAATTAAGTCTTTGAGTCAGTTGTGAGATGAATCTGGAACTCTTACTGAGATGTGTACTTTAGGTTTTTCAATCTTATAAGTCTATTTTCTGACTGGTTGTTACATACACAATGCAAATAAAGGTACATATTCATGTGTTGGATCTAAGAAATTAATAAATGTTATTCTAAAAATTCAAATACTTTAAAAATAGTATTGGTTACTTTTTAAATATTCTTGCAAAGCAGTGCTATTTATGTGGAACAAATTAAAATAAGTCAAATTTATAATCACAACTTTAAAAAATGTAGTTTGTCTAACTTGTCTTTAGTTATAGTTTTACTAAAACCTCTCTAGCACATAGAAGTGATGGTCGTTAAAAGGTAGGCCTAAACAAGCTGGACTCAATGAATTGAAGACTTCTGAACATGTTTATCTATAATTTTTCATCTAAAAAGGTCATTTGGCTCCTAAAGGTTTCTGCTTAGGAGCCAAAGACTGAAAGCCCTATGATGTGGTGCCTGTAAACATGTTTAAAAACGAATGTAATATAATATACGTAACTTTACGTTCCATTACTTTGAGGACCGGTGGTTTCTGGATTGAAGAATAGCCTTAGGATTTGTCTTTGTAATCTTGTTTGATGTTAATCATCACAGTTGCTTTTATCTATTACCTCCGTGAGCATTTGGAATGGAACAAACACTTTTCAGATGATGATATCTACAGTGTTTCATTAGTAAAGAATGTAGGTGACCTTAAACCGATGGCCTGTTTCAATTTTTCAGTGTGATGACATGGTGTACTGTAATGAAATAAAGGGTGAGTGGGCGGTGAAAACTGACAAATGGTAGTTCCAGTCGGAATACTTTCTGCACCGTTACTTGTTACTGCCCTCTGAAGCAAATCTGTCTGCGTTTAAAGTGTGACTTGAACTCTGTATGTCTGAGGCCAAAAGTTTGTTCCCAGAACACTGCAAACATTGGGCCCAAAATGTGAACCTATAAAACACCTGGTTGACCTTTTTGCTATAGATCTAGCAACATCAAATCCAAAGAAGCTCTCTAAATTCTTTATAGGCTATTTATTTGAACTTTTCTTTGTATAACTGCAAATGTCAGTGGAAAAAAGTCTGTTAGGCCAAATATTTTAAACATGGCAACAATTATTGAAAACTTTTTGCAATATGAAAGGCAAAAGTACGGTGTCTCAGTAGCGCACAACAAAACGAAATCTCCACAACATGACGAAATCGCCATAAAACAACGCATAGGACTAATTTCGTCGTGCTGTGGCTTGTTTCTGTTGTGTTGCGCTAATTTCATTGTTTTGTGGCTTGTTTCCATTGTGTTGTGGGTAGGGATGGGCGATATGGCCTAAAATTCATATTGCGATATACATTGCAGCCTCTTGTGATAACGATATATATTGCGATATATAAATTATAATAGAACCATTTCAGAACAGGTTACATAGACCCTTAGGAAAACCAAACTGCTAAATGTATTT
>JAFVLL020043377.1:29826-55158 GCA_021397915.2 Tor tambroides
GCTCCTCTGTTTCGCTGACGCTTTCAGCCATGTTTATTCAAGATGACGAATATGATGATGCGTTGCAGCCGGCTGCAGCTCGTTGCTCTAAATTTCGCGGGTAGATTGCGTCATCAACATGCATTATCGCGATAGTGCAATAGAATTAAAATCTCTATCGTAGGCCAATTTTGTATCGTTTATATAGCATATCGTTTATATCGCTCATTACTAGTTGTGGGGATTTTGTTGTGTTGTGTACTACTGGGCCATCGTACAAAAGCTACCAGATAAAGGCCTTTAAGGTCAACATGTAACAACATTCATAATTTTATTTGCATACTGTGATGAATTTCTGATTGAGACAGGATATTCAAATTGGATTGTGAAATGTCAATAGCCAGTCAGGTTAAGTGGCCTTTATGACATAAGAGAAAAAAAAGTTATGTGTCCGAGTTACATTTTGATGAAAGATTTCAAAAACAAACTTTTTTCTTTGGAATAGTGTGCACTGAAGAAGTCTGTACAAAGACCGCAATTATTAAGGAAGAACGTTTTTGTCAGTTTTGTTTTCATGTTGGCTTCAACAAACCTGGGGAAAGCGGCACAACTCTTAAGGACACCCAGAACTTCCTAGCAGTGCTCATGTGGGGTTGTCATTTACTGAGATACTTTTTGGCTGTATTAGTAATTATTTCTCCAAATGTGCTTGCCTCTGTCCGAGCCTATAAATCCTTCACCACTGGGGGGTTTCAGGGACTTTTGGTCACTACACATAAACAAACACACACACTTAGACACTTATTATACCCCTGCTGAAGCACCTGGGGCTTCCTGTGCCTCCCACACACCCATGTTGCTCATTTGTTGTGGCCAAATTGGGATTAAAATAAAGTCTAGTTTACTTATAATTGACAAGTTACTAATTAAAATACACAAGATTATTTTCAAGTAGACATTCCAAAGGTTGTTTCACTCAGTTCATCAATTGCGTTTAGTTCCCTGTGTGTGTCTCTGTTTTTGCCTGCGGTACATGGAAGATCCATTAGTGATCTGTAGAGAGCATCGCAGAAGTAGTGGAAAGTGGGCGCTGTATTGTAGGATTTTTCTGCCCTTTGCTCAGCACACCATATAAAATTTTCACTAGTGATGGTAGAAGAGATAATGGTTGACTGGAATGCCACCAAGCCTGAAACCACAGCCAGTATCAAGTAAAATCATTCCCCATTAAAGATGCCTTACAGCTGCTTCTAAAATAACAGGGCAAAGTATGGCACCATTGAAAGATTCTTGTGCTTTGCCCGCACAGTCACTCGACTTGAATATGTGCCCAAAGCTAGAAAAGAGGTTGAAGAAAGCTTTCAAGGCAAGCTGAAAGACGAGCAGGGAGCTATTACAAAAGGAGTCCATGAATAGAATAGGAATGACTGGCAGTAGTATTCTCATTTGTATGCTTGTCTATTCGAACTGCCACTCTAAATGGGGGGTAGGCCCCTTTTTCTTTTTTTTTCTTTTTTTTTTTGGGTCATGACTCAACCTATTATTTAATTGTACACTAGTCTGTTCTCTCTTCACTCTTGTTTGAAACTTTTTCTGTTTTAGAATATATGGTAGGCTGTTTAAAGTGTAAAAAAAATCTACTTGTTCAGTTAATAATGCAGTCACAGTGGTTTGAATTCTGGAAACTTAAATATTTATCTGAATTTGTCTCCATCTTTCATTCCTAACAAGCCATAACATATAAAAATAACTCATTTTTTTCTTTTTAGGGAGCATAGTAAATTAAGGATGTGGTTTGTTAACCAATACATAACAAGAAGTTGTTGACTCTGGTCTTACACAGTTTGAAGGATACTGGATTTCATCCTCATGTCATTTAAGACTTGTTCATCGTGGAAACACAAATGAAGACATTTTTAATGAAACCTGAGAGATGTATGTCCTTCCATTGACAGTCCATTACACCAAAACTTTGATTCAGACTGTTCATAAAGACCAGTACGTGATTGTTTAACACACGAATTTGTGTGGCTGTTTAAAGAGAGATTCTGTTACTTTAAGTGATCAGACTTGTGATTCTCACCTGGTAGACAATTGAACAGGCAAAAGAATCCCATAGACTTGAAAGAAATTGAAAGAGCGACTTAAACCACATCTGGAGACCAGGATGTCATAGAAGCTGTGACATGTCGGACACTTTTGATTTGCATCAGCAAGACATAGCAACGTTAAAAACCACTCAAAACACTACATCATAATGCCATGGCATCGTGGTGGATGAGCACCACCACTTTCCTCAGAAAATGTGGAAAACTAGTTGATTGTCATCACACAAGCGGATGAGAATATTTCTAGAATATGAGATTGTGTTAATCAGATCCTGTCTCCCTCTATAGGACATTCCATTGCATGAAAAGACATGTTGGGCTATAGAACGCAACGTTGATGTGTGAAGTCATGTATATGGTTTGTATTTTTGAAGGGTTCGCAGTGGAATGGTTAAAAATGAATGCACTCGTATCTTGGTTTCGTCTTAAATAGGCTGTCTGAATGTAGTCTCTTGGTGAAGCTGACTACTTTCTGAAGTGTGGAAAATTATTTTTCTTTCATTCATTATGCTAGTGGGACCTCAGACTATCAACACCAGCAGAACCCCTTTGAAATTTCACAGAGGAGAGTGTGTGTGTGTGGTAATTGCAGTTGATCCCACACTGGGCTGTGGTCCTCCAAAGGTTTAAATAAAAACCTCTGCTGGGAGACCTTTTCTTCCTACACTTCACCATAGTTGGGGTTATTTTCACCAGCCGTCTAAGTTGTAACACCACTGCCATTTCCGCTGGGCTTGCTGCCGTTCTGTCCCACCCCATCCAGTTCAATTTATTATGGACAACGCGTTCAGCTTTATGATACGTAGCCTGCAAGTGCCACAGTCACATCTGAAAGCATTTTTCTGTCCGTTGCAGTGTTGCACTCTGGTTCTGCCTGCCTGGTAGTTTATCATTTACTTTTAGCCCACACCTGTTTGGTATTACACTGATTACCCTCCTGACCATCTGTGCTGAACTCTTACATTCGAGGGTCTCCAATATGCCATGCTGACGTTCTTGATGATAATGAGACTCCAGATCTCCTTATTTTGCATGTTCTACCACTCTCTTTAGATTTGGTTTGACCCCTCTGCCCTTTTTTCCACACCCCTGTGCAAACACTGCATCCTGTGAACCTTGAACTGTGCATACATAGCTCTCATTACAAATGTCCACACATTCTGGCCTACTGGCTCGTGTGTGTGTGGCCGCAATCATGTCCAATCCACCCTATTGTTATTGTATGCTGGTGATTTATTTATTTTTTGCTTGCACTGGCCCATCATATGTTTTACAGGCTGCTTGTAGTTGCATAGTATTGTAGCTGTAACTTTTAGTGTTTTAAATTCTCATATTTCTTTCGTTTGTTCTTTCTTTCTTTCTAAATGGAAAAATAGTCATTTACTTAGAGATATAGTTTTCTGATTGGTTATAGTTAGTATTCAATCAGTATGTTATTTATTTTTTTAAATGCCAGTCTCTTTGAGAGCAATGTGACCGATGGGCACTGTCATTAAAAAGTCTCACGGTCACCAAGGTTGCATTTTTTTATTTTTTATTTTTGGATTAAAAAAACAATAAAAACAGTAGGGCTGTGTATCACCAGCAAAGTTACGATACGTATCACGATACAGAGGCCAGGATACGATACATATCACGATATGGGACTGCACTGAAACTTCACCTCAGAAGAATTTAGTAAAACAGCTGTTTTTTAAACACTGCATACTATAGGTCTGTTGCTAACTATAGGCAGAGCAGGCAGTTGACCTCTGCATTATGAAGGGCCTCCATAACTGTACCACGTTACAATATAGGTAATGGCATATGTTTCATGTTTACATTGGGCTCTCCCCACCAGGCACAATATTCTGTTATTCGTGTTTGCATCTTGATTTTTTTTAAGTCCATAAATAATAATGTACTCGTTCTAATAAATTTAGATTGTCATGTACTCATTCTAATATATTAAAATCATCTTAACATTGCTGGTAGGTTATCATTGCACAAATCAACACACTCTACATTTAAAAAATAAAAATTAGAAGAGTTCTAAACTAATGCGCTGTCTTCACTGTACCTCACGCACAAATGTTTAGTCACTCGCACAGATCACAGTTTCGCATGTGCGCACAGACATTCTTTTTAGCGCTCAAAACAACTTTTTATCAATAAAACGGCTTAATCGATCGAGCTACATTATCTTTCTCAACAAGGAGCTGGTAACATCATCATTTCTAAATCAATTAAACCACAGCTTCACTGTTAATAGAGAAACACGGCAAAACTGTGGTAATTCATACATACACAGCCTCTCTCTCTCTCTCGCTCTCTCTCTCTCTCATATATAAATGAACACTTGATAAATTATAAATTACACTTTTCTGATAATAGAATATTGAAGTAGAGATTGTTAAACTGCAAGCTTGCCAGGTTGACAGAAACAAGTAACACACTTAATAGATATTCACATGCATTACAAGGGACAGCTGTATCGATACTCGTATCGTCAAATCTCTGACAATACAACGTCGTATCGAACACAGCACAAAAAAAACAGTAGTATTGTTAAAATTTTTTTTTCCATTTTAATATATTTTAACATGTATTTTGTTCCAGTGACAGCACAGCAGTTTTTTTTTTTTTTTTCTTTTCAGTTTTTAATTTTTATGATCCTTTAGAAATCCTTCCGGTATGCTAAATTAGTGCTTAAGAAACATTTCTTATCAGTATTAAAAAACAGTTGTTAAGCAGCACTTTATTTTTGTGGGAAGTCATTTTGATCACTTTTTGATCTGTCACTTTTGATGCACTTTTAATGCATTGCTAAATAAAAGTATCTTTTAAAAAAAAAATTGTACTAACCTCAAACATGAACAGCAGTGTAGCCTATATGCTTTTAATTTAGTTTAAGTAACTTGGACAATATGTACTTTTTTATTTTTTTTTATTTATTTATTTATTTATTTATTTTTTTTTTATGACTCAAAGAAATTGTTAATAAAAAACATACATAAAAATGGAAACGAACTGGGAATCAACTAAAATTATGTAACATAAGTTACATAGTTATATAATTAATTGTGACCCTGGACCACAAAACCAGTCTTAAGTCGCTGGGGTATATTTGTTGCAATAGCCAAAAATACATTGTTTGGGTCAAAATTATCAATTTTTCTTTTATGCCAAAAAGCATTAGGATATTAAGTAAAGATCATGTTCCATGAAGATATTTTGTAAATTTATTACCGTAAATATATAAAAACTTTTGAACAGTAATATGCATTGATTAGAACTTAATTTAGACAACTTTAAAGGCGATTTTCTCAATATTTAGATTTTTTTGCACCCTCAGATTCCAGATTTTCAAATAGTTGTATCTCGGCCAAATATTGTCCGATCCTAACAAACCATACAATGGAAAGCTTATTTATTCAGGTTTCAGATGATGTATATATCTTGATTTCGAAAAATTAAGACTGGTTTTGTGGTCCAAGGTCACAATTATACAGCGTGTCATAGCGGCCAATTGGATATAGCACTCCAGGGTTTGAAATCCAAAATTAAGATTCTAAAATCAAGCTTTTGAAATACTTGGCATACTTCAAGCCTGCTTGTTAACTGAAGGTTGTATCTGCCTGTCAAGTTCTTACTTGGTTTGTTATGCTAGAACTTGATCAATACATAACAGCCGCTCTCCCCTGCGTCCCGCTCACTCTCTGAGCTTGGCTGCTGTTATGTCCTGTGCACTGAGGGATTGAGGATGAATCGGACCCTGAGTACAGGAGCCTCTTTGTTCTACCTGTGCTTACCTCTTCTCCTGGCTCTCAGTTTTTTTTGTTGTACCTTTCTGAAGACAGAAATCTGATCTCCAAAAGCCAAGAAATCCAAAACCACAGGTCTATACCTTTGGCTGTGGGGAATGACATGGATGTAAATCATTGCCTTTTCATTCAGGTATTGTCTGTGACTTCAGTTTTATTCTGTGCTGAGTGTTCAAAACAGAAAAGTCTTCTTGTGAGTCCTAGACCACGTTTAAAAAACCACAAATTCGTACTATGTTTTGAAGTTGTTACATCATAACTAGTACACACCATAGAGTGGTTTTTTTTTTTCTTTTTTCTTTTTTTCTAAGAGTTATTGACACATCACTCTGATTTATATAAGCATTTAAATCTTGCCTGTTCTCTTTGCATTTCCCAATTCTGCCATGTCTTTTATGAGATGACTCTCATACAGTGCTGGATCTTTGGCAAGCTCTTTGAGCAAGATTCACCGACATAATGCCATATCGACGTCTCGCCCCTGGACGTGTTTTCTCCCTGGTCTCTGCTTTTTCAGAGTGGAAGTAATTGAACCATGAAAGGGTTTTTGAAGCTACATAAAAAGCCATTACAGAGTACTGCCGTGAGGGGGATGCAAAGATTTCATTTTGCAGCAAGCGGAAACCACATTTTTTTTCAAGACTTACGGTTAACCGCAGCTCTTTTGAAACAAACTTGTTACTTGAGCATAAAGAAAAGAGGTTAAAAATGGTCCCCACAGAGTCACAAATAAACAAGCTTGAAAACACAGGCTGCACATATGCTATAATAAACTCATTCTCCTAATCATCCTGTAATGGACCAGTTCTTCAAGGGTGGGAGCACTTTATGCCACACAGGAAACTGTTTTCAAACAACCTCCTGCTTTCTTTTTGAAACCTCTGGTCAGAGGGTTGAGCACACTTGACACATTGTATATCTCCAGCAGCTACAGCAAGTAATCAGTAATGGCGGAGGCGGACCACAGCTTCTCACTCAGGGCTGTGTCTATGCTTATAGGGCAACGTCACAAATGTGCGGGACTTTTTCCCCTCAGTGACATGCAGAGAGGGAGAATCTGAAACAGCTTGTTTGGAGAGACTGTTTATGATTTATTGGTTTTATAAAAAAATGAGTTGGTGGATTTTTAACATTATAGGCTGGTTGTTTTCACACACTGCGGCCACACAACTGTGTTCAAACACCTTATAAAAGTGATTTTTGCATAATAGGTCCCCTTTAAGAAATGTCCCTACTATCCTTTCTTTGATTACTACTTTCAGCTCTTCCTGCCTCTGGTCATTTAGTCTCAGCCTCAGATGGCACAGACCATCCACAGTCTGTTCACTGACCATTTAATGCACATTACATACAAAAATGGCAAAAGTCGGCTGAAATTTCCAGTTCCCATCTGGTTGGTTCTATACAACTTCTTAAAAGTAAACAAATGTATTCAGTTTATTGAATAATAAGGTATTTTATTTTGTGTTTTATTTATTTTTTAATCTATTTTAAACCTTTTAAAAAAATAAATATTTTAGATCTATTTTTGGCAGAAGATTCATGGCCAGAATAAGCTACAGTGAGCACCAGTCAGTGGTCTGGTTATGCGAGTCTACTACTCACATGGCTCAATTTTTTTAAGGGGTATCAAAGCAGTACAAATGTAGGTCCAGACAGGTCACATGGTGCTAGACATGGGAACGTTAATTAGTCTCAAGTCTGTGGGTATATCTGTAGTATAAGTCATGCCTCAATAGTCTCTCACAGCTGGCTGATTTTCTTTTCTTCTGTGCTCAGAGGATTATGTCAGTCGGAATGTCTGTCTGGACTTTGAGGACTCCTGCATCTTGAATGTGTCTGTTTTGGGGGCCACACAGCCTATTTGTGCCATAGGTGGGCAGCCTTGTATCACTGGAGGGCTGAGATCTGTTCTCAAACTATCATTTGATCTCAAACTGTCATTTAATGCTTCTATATAGCTGGTGCTGAATGTCTCTGTTTTGGCAGGAAAAGGTGAGATTTTTGGAGCTTAAAGGCTTTACTGAAGTGGACATGAGATTGTCAAGAAATGGTCTGAATTTCTCTTTGAACCATTTAAGTCTATATGAAATCAAAATGCACCCTATTTGCTCCAATACATTTTCATTTTTCTTTTCTTTTTTTTTCCAGCAAGGATTCATTAAATTGAATTGATTAAAAGTGTCAGAAAATATATTTTTATACTGTTACAGAACATTTTTATTTTAAATAAATGCTATTCTTTTGAACTTTCAGTTCATGAAAGATTTATGAAAAAATGAGTCATGGTTTTTGCAGAAAATATTAAGCAGTACAAATAGGTTCAACAGTGATAAGAAAATGTTCTGAGCAGCGAAGCAGCATATTAGAATGATTTCTGAAGAATCATGTGACACTGAAGACTGGAGTAATGGCTGCTTAAAAATTAAGGTATATTAAACTAGATAACAGATATTTTTAAATTGTAGTAATGTTTGACAATATTTTTAACTGTATTTTTGATCAAATTGCACCTTTTTTTCAAAAACTTTGACCAGCAGTAGTGTATATTGATTTTTATGTTGTCTCGAATGATATGCATCTAGATCATCTAAAAATTTTAGCCCCAAAAAAACATTATCTACTGTTGTTTGATAAGTTATGTTTTAGAAAGGGTATGTACACGTACTCCCATCCCCCTTGTGTGTGTGCAGACCACATGACAGACTGACAGGCTGATGGTAAGGTTTGCTCCAAGGCATGGCAGAAGATTCCAGCTGTCAGTCAACTTCACACATCTCTGTGTCTCATTCATGTGGGAATCAGCCTCCACTTTAGATTTCGCTCTTGTGTTCATCATCACTGCCACTCTCCAGCTGTTCATTGGGGGCTGGATACAGTATAACTGGGATCGCAGGTGTGCTGCGCTGCCTGGGAGAAAGGCATTTCAGGTCGAGTCTCTCGCAGGAATGTAGCCGGGAAGGAAACACTGTTTAGATTACAGCGTCGTTAGAAAATGGAGGCCAGGCAGGGGAGAGCAGAGATGTTTTGCTTTGAGGGGTGAAGTCCTTAAACATAAACATACTACACTCGAACATTTTCCCTTCACTGTATGGTGGAGGTGGCAACTGAGGATATTGTTCTTGGTATAAAGGATGAAAACCATTCCAAGTGGTTCTAAATGAGCAGGCTAGAGAGAGAGGAATGAACTGTGGTCAAAACTTGGGCGGCAGTCTTGATAGTTTCAAAGGTCCCATCAGTTTAATGGGAAACATTCTAGAATATCAACATGAACACTTGAGCCTGTTATAAATCATATCCTCCAGATTGGAAATTGCAATCATATTTCAGTGGCTCATACCTGCCCTCTGTGATATAATGGATCCAGATCTTGCTCCAGATCCTGCAAGGAAGTGGAGCTATGTCAGACAGTGGTTGTTCACCACACTGAAAGAATGTATTTTATGTATTGTTGCCATGGTTTCTTCTTGCACCATATACTTCCAGGCGCTGTGGAATACATTAAGCCTAAATGAGCACATAGGATGTTTTTATGGTGAATACAGAGTTCATATGAGAGCAGAGATGGAGTCTGGAATTATGAAACTATATTTTACTCCTCTCTTGAGGGAGGGTGGTTGTGTGAACGTGAAAAGATGTTTAACTGTTTAAATTCTGTCAGTCCTGATCAGTTTTATCATTTTAATTATTAAAACTCTCTCTCTCTCTGCAGGTCTTGATGCTGAATTATACTATGTAAGGGATGATGTGGTAAATCATTATGCCCTTTCCTTCATCCTGCCCGTGCCCAGTGACACTAACAGCCTACATTTCACATGGCACTCCAGCAGCAAGGTTGGCACAGTTCATGCATCCTATGTTCACTACCATTCAAAAGTTTGGCGTCAGTTAATTATTTCCCGCAATCCTTGTCTCCTGTTTAGGTGGATTACAGGTTAGGGTTTCAAGTGGAAAACACTTCAGCTATGGATCAACCTCAGAGCAACATCTCTGCTCAGGGGGAGGTCCCACGCACTCGTTCAGGTGAGTGAATCATTTTTCTCTTTTTTTTTTTCTTTTTTTTTTCCCAGTCATATGTTGTATTTTCAAGGGAAAAGGTGCTGTTGATATCTAAAACAGTCTATTTTTTTCTTTACCTTTACATGTTTAAAATAGGGATGGGTCACGATTTTCGAATATTCGATTAGTCGATTTATTCATAGAATATCGAATAGGTTGTGCGATTATATTTGTCTAAAAATTCCCCATGTTTTCAGTGCTGATGCGGTGGTGACGCGTAAGCAGAGGTAAGCGTTGGCAATAACGCACCTAAAAGCTGTCAAAGACAACAGAAGAACACACTCTCTCATGCATACACTGTAGACTTGCAACTAAGAACGATGTCAAATAAGAGTTCTGTGCGGACCACAAATATCCCCGACTGGGTTAGAGGTGTGCTGAATCCGTATTGGGAAAAGCATGGAAAACAAATAACGCGTTCTACGGAGCCACTAAAGGGACATATGGTTAGCCGCATGCTAGCGATAGCCTGTTATATTACAGTACATGCAGATTCACTAACCAGTAACAAAGTAGGACGATGGCGAATGATTTGCAGATCCTGAGCACCGCTGACAAACATCTAATCTTGTAAAATGTGTGGTGAATACTGGCGCTCCATAGTATAAACGTGATCGCGAACCTCCAAAGTGAAAGTAAAACGGTCGCACGCACGTGCATTCAAAAGCGTTTTCAATGCCCCGCAAATTAATAACGGCTCATTGATGCCCGCAGTTAATATACAGTATAATTACCCAATGATATAATTGCGAGAGAAAGTATTGGAATATATTTTTTGAACAGTTTAATGCCTTATGAGCAGATAATTTGTGTTAATGTATGGACTGCTATTAATAAGTGCTGTCATTCTGTTATGTTTATTATATTAATATGCTTCAGCATGTTACAATCATTATATGGCTTGAGTTAAGAGAGCCTATCTTTAAATAAATTGAACAGTTTGTTATCCTACAGATTAAAAGCGTGAATGGTCTCTCTCTCTCTGTTTATGGATGTAACACTATAACGTGACGTGCATGCATGGATACAGGGAAGGGGTGCTATTTTTGAATATTCGAATAATAATCGAATAATTCCCAGCGATTTTCGAATATTACTTTTGCTTGAAATGCCCATCCCTAGTTTAAAGGTCTTCACATAAAAGAAGGCCTGTTAACTATTGGAAAAATTATTCTTGTCAGCCTTTTATTGATGAAAAGTTTATACATCACAACTTAAGAACCCACTGCTTTTTTAAGGTTTTATCTACTCTTAATTCCTGTAAGGCCTGTGCACACAAGACACATTCAGTGCGATAAGCATTTTAATTTGAGTTAACCGGCATTAACATTGACATGCTGTCAATGTAGTTGATTATTTTTTAAATTTTTTAATTTATTTATTCCCCCCCCCCACGGAGAGGTGTTAAAATCTCTTTTCCATTGCACTGCAAAAAGCTGACCAGCCTATACGATTCATGCTTTTGGTCACATGCCCAGAGCCGCTGCAGTTACATTAAACCACTGGTTACTTGGTGGCGACAGTGAACAGCAGAGGAATAATCCTGAACTGGCTCATCTTGGTGTTGCCTAATAAACACAATAGTGAATCCAAAATCTAAATGGCTCTTTAAAAACATATCAATACTTTTTGCACCACCTACTGTCAGAGAGTTATTTTGCACTTGCATTCAACCTGTCTGACTTTTATTTGGATTGTCTGAACAGTGCAAAAATCGGACCGAATCTTTATACCAAACATTTGTATTGGTGTTTAATTGGTCTTATGTAGTTTAGTAGGATTCGGGCAAATGCTAATTTGCCAGCACAAAAGCAGCTCATTCCCTTTTTAAAAGTTAAAAATGAGGCCCTGCATTCATTGTTTACAACTGTTATTAGTAATTTAACAGAGTAACTAAGTATTTAATATAGTAAGTATACTTTCTGTGTGTCACTCCAGTGTTCAGAGTGGATCTTTTCTGCTCTGGAAAGGCTGATGGAGAGGCTGTGCTAACGGTGCAGTTGAACCTGACTACACCAGCCAACAACTTCACAGTGCTCAACTTCAAACGCAGGAAAATGTGTTACCGAAGTAAGATCTTTTCATACACTCTTCCAATACATCGATTTCTTAAGATCTTAGTGCATGTTTGTTTGTTTTTTTTGTTTTTTTGGGGGTTTTTTTTGTCACTTCGCATTTTTTTTCTGTAAGCTGTAGGTTTTGTGTGTTTGGCAGGTTGTGTGTCAGGTTTCACATTGCCAGAGACTGCAAATATGATAATAACACAAGCTTTCTGTCATATGCTTCCCTAGAGGAAATAGCCAGTGAATTTATTCTCTGCTTATTTGAAGCACATGAGCCAAATTAGCTGCTAGAAAAGAAAAAGAGTTTGTGTATGCCCCAATTTCCTCTCCCTTGTGGAATAACTGGGTCAGCGTGTGTATGTGGCGCTCAAGAAGATATTGTGCGTCTTACACTTTCTGTGGCAGGAGTGAGATTTTACTGCCCTGGCAACAATTTACAAACCAAACATAAATGAGACCACAATTAACCAGTTCATGTGTTTGGATGAATCTCATGAGACCCATCAAGATTGTCGTCATTTCAAAAGAAGAATAGTTGTTGTTTTTTTTAAAAGAATTTTAAAGAATTTGGGGTGAACTTTGAGCAAAATCTGTCATTTTCTAGTTCTTCTGATGGGCAACATTCAGTGACATAAACTGGTGAACTGGTATAGGCATTAGACTTTGCTGATCTTTTCCCTTATTGTTTTACTTTACAGGAATTGAGCAACCAGAGCCCCCCAAAACTCTGCCATTCCCAAACACAACCATACCTAGAATAGACCGTGAGTATTTGTGATTTATTGTTTGGCCTTTTTAGTAAATGTAGTTCTACAATGAGACAATCTTCACTCTGCTCTTGTAAACTCTCTCATCTCTTTTGGTCTTAGCGAGCAGTTCAAATGCTCCCACCACATCCACACGAGTTTTCTACATCAGTGTGTGTGTGTGCTGCATCGTCATCTTCCTGGTAGCCATAATCCTTGCTGTGTTACACCTCCACAGCATGAAGAGAGTGGAAATGGATGACAGGTGTGTATGTGTATGCATGCACTTCTGTGTTTGAAAGTTCAGTTAGTTTAAATGCACCAAAACAGTCTAGTTCTCAGATATTTATAGTGGTTCTGGTCATTTGCTCTCATGATATCTCTTTTTTTTTCCCCTTATCCTATTTTGTCAGATTTTGTGTGGTTCTTTTTTTAATTATTATTAATTTTCTATTCATTGTGGGTTTATCAAAAGAAGATGAGAGAAAAAATCTCATCTCCTGCTAATTTCATACCAGACCAGGGTATTTTAATTGTGTTTTTCTGAAATCGAATTAGGCATCAGTACAAAGAGCTGTCTTTTTCAGCATTATACAAGGTTTGTAGATTAGATTTTATCTGCTGCTATTTAGAAGAAGAGACACAGAGCTCCATTTATCTTCTAAAACACATCAACCTCAGAACAAGAATGTGCTCAGACTCCGTTTTCTACCGGTGGATTGTTTTTGCTCCACAGCCCAAGTAGTAGACCAGAAGAAACAAGAACTGTTTAATAATGATGATAATGATGATGATGATGAGTCTGTGACATTAGATCATGATTAGGTTCAATGAGTTTCAGGAGGCAGGTTAAACCTGCAGCATTTTAGGTCTTTCTCCAGGGGCTTCAGTGTTTAACCTTTGGAGTTGAAGTCTAATGGCTTTAATTGGGACAATTACACAGCACTTAGTTTTTAAATGCACTGGGGTTCAGGGCCAGGTAAAACCCTACACCTTCTGAAAAAACAGATGAGTTCATCATAAGACAGGTCTGTTTTAGTAAAAGGATTTGAGGTTATTATAGTAAGTCCTAATATAAGCCCAAGTACCTTTCAAATTGGTGCATATCAATTCCTAAAGTAATTAATTACTTCTCTCTAAATCTTTTAGCGTCAGTGACAGTGGAAGCTCTCAGGGTCTGTCTCAGCCTTCCACCCAGACCACCCAGTACCTGAGGGCAGACACCCCCAACAACGCTACACCTGTCACAAGTAAGACTATGACCACACCATGTCTCTCACCCCTGACCTCAGATCAGCAACTCTCTCAAACATCTCAACCATCTGCCGTAACCATCTGCACTCCTCTTCCATGTTTAAAATGTCAGAAACCTGTCTCTTTACCAAGAAAAGTAGCTCAAAGAGTAGACATACACCAGCAGGATGCTTTGCTCCCCACAGCTAAATTTCACACCTCTGGTTGCAACTTGTCTTGCCCTGTTCACAGCAAATGTGCATTCCTTTATAAATGAGAAAATTGGAAACAAATGATCGAATTAGCTAAACTGGAATCATAAGGTTGGTACAACCAGGCGCACACATTTTTGTTCTTAAGTTTAGTACAGCAGTGACTTCAGCATTAATTGTTTTTGTGTGATCGGAATGAGTACAAATGTTTCTTGCGTATCGTACTTGTAAAGTCGTCACGTCCCCTCACAACAGTACAAAAGTCAGTCTCCTAGTATTTGCTCAATCCTTCGCTGTCATTCACTAGTGCCATTTCAGAGTCATTTCTTCACACTTAAGTTGTTGTCTTTTTTTTTTTTTTTCTTTTTCTCACCACGAGAAGTTGACCACCTCCACCCCTTTTCCAACTTAGGACGCAAATAAGACCAAATCAACAGGAAGTTTCTGCTCTTTTAAAACATGGTCACTGTTTTCATAGTGGGTGAGTTTCTCCTTTCCCTCAAACGACCGGATTGGGCTAAAATTAGAGCTTTTCAGGCAGAACTGAAAGGCGGGTTGATAACCTCCCTTCAACTTCTTATTAGTTGAAGTTTGCCAGGTGATCCCATGGGTTTTATATTCACAGTGGCCCCAGAAAATATTTAGACACTTAAGTAACAAAATAAATGTCTCTGTGTCTTTTAATTAGATATGGAAATTTCAAGAGAAGCCACAGGAGAGAAGTTAATTAATAAATGACAGGAAATTGCGATACAGCTTATGCAGGTTGCATAACAATTCCAGCATTATAAATGTTATGTGTCTGAATTGTTTTTATACACGCATGCATACAGAATGGTCTAGAAGTAAGTTCTTCATCAGATGCAGTACATACTCAATAGTAAGCTTTTTTTAGATGCAGCTAAATAACTTTAAAACATTTGGTGTCAACAGTTTTGGGCGATATTTAAGGCCAGCTTTAGTGAATACTCTCCCTCAAAGAAAATCATGTTGTAAAGTTCTTTTCATAAAGCAGTGTGGATATTTGATGGTGGAGATATCTGCTCCATTTTGCCCAGGCTGTGTACTCACATTGTGTGTAGCGCCTCCTAGTGGTCTTACATGCTTGGTGCACTGTTTCATACTTATACCATGTGTTTTCTTGTCTCACTCTTGTTCTTGTTCTTGTGTGTGGAATAGCTCAGGCACCATCTACCTGCTATGATTATCCATCCTTCATATACCTCTCCATCTTTCTTTTTTGTTCTCTCACTCTGTCCTCCCTCCACCCCTTCCTTTTTCTATCAGATGCTCATACTGGCTCTGCACCCATGCTCCAACTTGCAGGCGCCTCCTTCCCTCACCCTGGTGCCCCCTCACACGAAACCAAAAGTAAGTTCTGCTGCTGTGAAGCAGATAGAGAGAGCAACAGGAAATCATGACTTAATCGTGTTCACTAACCACCTACCTTTAACCTGGTTTCTTCTTCACCATCACCATTGTTTTGTTCTTGCTGGTCTTCACTGAGCTCGTTCATTGTTTTATACTGTATTACAGTGGTGCAAAGTGCAAAGACATGTTCTCATTTGCATGACGAGAAGGAAAATCAGATAGTCATGGTAAATTAGTTCACCCAAAAGTGAAAATTCTGTCATCGTTTATTCACCCTTATGTTGTTTCAAACCTGTATGATTTTTTTTTTCTTTTTTTTCTGTTAAGCATAGTATTGGGGGGAAAAAATACCATGGAAATCAATGTCTACCATCAACTGCACTTTTTGCCTACCCTGCTGTTGAAAAGTTTAGTCATTACAAAGATTTTGGAGTGTTTTTAAAACTGTCACCAAGACTGCATTTATTTAATCAAAAATACAGTAAAATAGCAATACTGTTAAATATTACAATTTAAAACTTTTCTATTTTAATACATTTTGAATAGACTTTAAGGAATGTTAGCAGTTTTACGTTAGTTACCCATAATAACCACTTGGGGGCAGCATCATGCACATTTAGTATGAGTGGAGAAATGTAGTCCAAATGAATCAGAACACTGGCTAGTTGTGTATTGTTAGTGAAAAGTGAGATATTTACACTTTGTTCTGTGTTCATAATCAACCTTATTTATATAATCACTAAGATAATGTTTACCGCAAGGCACAGTGAAGTATTGAATATAAACAGGAAAATTGTTCAATCAGACAAGTAAACCTAAAAACAACACATGAGGATACACAATGTTTTTATCAGGATAAACAACCACATTTAAACAGCCTTATGTACTGGTATTTGTGCTCACAGTACATTTTGACCTTTTTTTGGATGTTATTGTATATTTAAAGTACACTGTAGCTAAACGACTGAATAAAACACTCAGCTTTCTGTAAACATCTAATACAATTGACTCTGTATAACTGTGAGATAAAATCAGTTACACACCAAAACATGCTGTGCAAGAGTGACACTGCAGTGTTTGCCTTTGGCAAAGCTGGGGTTGTACTTCATTGATGAAGTGTTTAAATACATCCAGTTGTTAAAATAACACTGCAAACCTCTGTCATTCTCTGAATTGTCTTTGTTTTGATTTGTCTGTAATATACTTTTAATTAATTCTAAGGTGAATTGTTAACACTTATTTTAATGTGACATTTGTGTGTGTGTGTGTGATTTGAAGGTTGTCCCTCGCTGCGGATAGAGAAGAACGACTTGAGAAGCGTCACTCTCCTTGAGGCCAAGGCAAAGGTTAAAGACATCGCCATCTCCAGAGAGAGAGTCACACTCAGAGACGTCTTGCATGAAGGTATCCAATCCCACAAGCCCCATAGACGCACATGGAAACCACAGCAAGTTAATACTGTGCATTTGAAAGACTCGATTCTTAGTACTCTGTCCACCTCTGTTCCAGAGACTTCCATCTTTCTAATAGTGGTTCTATTGAACGACCAGTTCAGCTGAAATTGCATAATGGCAAACAAATGCGTCATTTGGCTGCACAGTTTGAGGTTAGACACTTCCCCCTGCAAAATAATTTTGTTGGATCACACAAGAGCTGTGCTCCAGCGGGAAATCTGCACTCAAGCACTAAATTGGAGTCCAAACAGAAAAGCTCTCTGCTGGGCCTTGTGCCAGCACAGCTCTGGGCTTCCACAGAAGATGTTGACACAACAGCTCAGTACTTTTTATTTGAATGGCCTTATGCGAAGCGCAAATTTCAAAGTTCTTTTACTCATTAAATATTTTCTGCATTTACTTTGTGGTAATACCATGGCCAGAAACACAAGAGCATGGCTCCTTTTAATCAAAAATGAAAAATTGTCTGTGTATCCTTTTGCTGTCCCAAACCGTATTACCTTTCCTTTGTGCAACACAAAAAGCAAATTTTTGGAAAATATCCTTGCTACGATTTTCCATATAATGAGTGTGAATGTGAAATGAGGGCTGTCAAGCTCTAAAATGACAAAATAAGCAACTTGAAAGTATCATAAAAGTGGATCAAACATCTTGTAAAACCATGCGATAGCTTTGAGTGAAGCATGGAACGAAATCGACATGTTAACGCTTTTATTTTTTATTAATTTTTAAACCATGTTTAATTATAACAGAAGCAGCAATAATGATATTAACAGTAGACTGAATTTTCAAACGGAGAACATAAATGACAAGGTACTCAATCAGCTTTGCATAAATGTAATCATCAGTTTTAAACTACAGTTTTAAAAGGTTTAGGTGTTATTAGGCTAAAGCGTAACAAACAAGTTCACTGGTGTAATTAAACAATAAAAGTAACAAACAAATCAGAAAATACATTGCTTTTAAGTCCATTTTGAATGACATATCACAATTATTCATGTTTTCATTACTGTCCAGAATACAATACATTATGAAACAAATGCTAAGAGCATTTTTAGTGTGTTTTCTCTGTTTTGAGGGGTTTTGTGTTATTACAGGGACATATAATCTGCAAATGACGTGCAAATCTCATGAACACATTTTTTGCCATCCAATTTAACACATTTAAGGCATTTTTACACAGCAAAGGCGGCACAGAAACCAAATCTGAAGCAGCATAAAACCACGAAAATGTGTATTTACACAGACCGTTTAATGCTGTTCTGAAGCGGCATAAATGCATTTACACAGGAATTAAAATTGTGGGAAACATACCTTTTTTAAAATAACAATTTTAAAATGAGTTTTAACAAAAACAAATGATATAAAATTAAATAACGAATATAAAAAAGAACAAATAATGTAAAACACGAAATAAAAACACGACATTTTAAAATGTAACAACGTTAAATTTAAATTTCCTGCACGTGCTACAGTGTATCGTGCGCTGGATGGTTTGTCACAATGTTAGCTTCTGTGGTATTGACAGTTATTTTCTTTTTCTTAAAATTGTTCCAATTGGAAAAAAAAACACTTAAAAGAAATTATGAATTACTACATCGGGAACATCGCCGCACGATAAAAAGAGGCTGAAATTTGTTTCAAAGAGCCAGGAAGTCACTCAGGAGCAGACACCACAAACGAAAATTGATACTAGCGTTAGGTTTCCAGGGGAGACAGCATATGTCGTCAGGCAGTCGTGTGTGGGTGAAATGTCGTCCGCAAGGAGATGTTTTTTGGAATGTAAAGGTACACAATTACAGTGATACTAACTGGGTTAAGCATTTTAGGATGAGTCGAGATACTTTTACATTTTTTTCCTCGGCGACACTTTTTCCTATTGTGTTGTAAATGTTAAACGAATTGTAGTCTATGTATCCTGACAAGACGAATAAAAATAAGAAATACAATTTTTGTACAACAATTTTATTTTCTCTGTGACACTTTTTTTTCCTACTGTGTTGGCAGCAAAATGTTAAACAAGTTTTGTGTCTTAAGACACAATTATTCGTTTGACTTTTTGCTGTCAATAAATACAAGACTCCTGACAAGACGAATAAAATAACAAATAGCCTACAATTTTGTGCAGACTACACTTTTATTTGTTAGCCTGTCTCTCTTTCTTTTAGTAGCAGAAATTAGATTCTGGAAACGAGATCTAAATTTAGCGGGAACGGTCGGGTCGGGAAGAAAATTATTCTAAGTGGACAGCAGGTGAACAGAGTGAATATATCGTGGGTGCGAGTGAATATATCGCGGGTGCGGAATATAACCTCGTGGGAGCGGGACTAAAAAAAACAGCAGTAGGGGTTCAATCTTCAACTGACTGGCAGCTGCCAGTCTGATTCTGGCAGGTCACGTGACCTGCCAATGGCTGCCTGGCAGTACACTATCGGGAAGCATTGATTTATGGCAGATTTATGTGTTTTGCTCTCCTTCCACAGTAGCTAGGGGAATAAAATTATTAGAATTCCTTGGAACAAGGGAACGTGTTAAACACGGAGCGCTCTTGCAGCTGGCTGACTGAGCGGCCAGTGGAAGCGAAAATCAGCTGCCAGTTGGGATCACGGCCATTTGGGCACTTTATTTGGGATAAACCTCCCTAAAATATCGATCATATAAAAGAACAGACCCATAAGAGTAAATTCATAATCATAAAATAATATATTTCCTTGTAGAGAGAGTGGTAGAGAACGCGTTAAACACGGAGTGCTCTTGCGGCTGTCTGATTGAGCGGCCAGTGGAAGCGACAGTCAGCTGCCAGTTGGGATCACAGCCATTTAAACACTTTAATCGGCTAAAATCCTCTAAAACATCAACCATGTAAAAGTAAAGAACTGAACAGGTTCACAATAAAAAAAAATTAAGCACAAAATCTGGCGCAAATTTATAGTTGCTGAAACTTAAGGTATACTGCCAGCTGCAAGCCAGCCAGCCACTGGCAGGTCACATGACCTGCCAGAATCAGCCTGGCAGCTGCCACCAGCCATCAGCGGCTCCTGCCAACCAGTTGAAGATTGAACCCCCACTCAAAAACTGTTCCGCACAGACCTTTAGCTCGAACTGACAGGCGTCCTTTGGGTTGTCATGACAACGATGCTGCTTAGAGCGGCACTGTTTCGCGTTTCATTTACACTGAATCAAAACAGCATTGCGTCGCCTTTGATACTAGGGACTGAGGTGGGTCAGACCCGGCGTATTTTAGGTCTGCTTTTATGCGGCATTGCGTCTTTACACTGAATTCTGAACAGACACAGACCCGCTTTAGAGCAGCCTTAAATCGGCTGTGTAAAGATGCCTTTATTGTATGATAATGGGTATTTTGCCCCAGGAATTTCTATGCATTTATGCAAAATTTACACTGTAAAAGTTATCATAATCACTCATAATCTTAAAATAAAAAAAATAAAAACTTAGCCTATATAATCATTATATTACTTCAAATTCATTTCCATTGAGCTGTAAGTACGTAGTTATCTAGTTGAATGCAGGGCATTGACTGTGTTCTGTGAACTAAATCAACTGATTGTTTGAAAACATTTGAATGACAGCTTTGCTACTTCTCTCTTGAACGCTCCAAGGAGAGCTAGGGATGTCTAACTTTAACAGACTCGTGAACTTTTCAGAACGCAGCAATGCAGGTCAAACTGATTGCATCGGTGTTCACGTACTTGGATAGAGTACATTTTGGGTGTAATGATGTAAGGTCTGTGCCATTCCAGAGCTGGGCAACTTTGCCTTTTCATTGTAAAACAAAGTGCATGTTGCGTCTTAGGACATTCAGTGCTTAGTTTCTTGGCACAACTTAAGCAACCATTAAAGACGTCTTACTACCAAGAATTTCCCCCTGATGTCTAGCATAATGATCATGTTCATCTCAAGTGTGACTGCAGTTATTCTTCCACAACCAGTTTATCATAAACTACCTAATTCAACTGAAACGGAAACCCAGCTGGTTGCATAATGTATAATGCAATGTGTATACTTTTTTCTTTTTTTTTGGAAGGTTAGAAGTTCTGCATTGCAACCAAGAAACACACCATCCATGGAACATGTTGTTCTTTTGCTCAGTACTTTTGCTCAGTCATTTTGTTTTTACCGGTACAAGTAACATGCGCACTATCACACTTTACATAACTTTATTTCCCAAAAAGTTGTGACCCTTTTTCCTAAAGCTGTTTTGACACTATTGGTCACGATATGCTTGCATTCATTAGTGTTCCTATTTAAATAAAGACAACTCATCGATAATTACAAGAAGGAATTAAAGCAGGCTTCTACGTCAACAAGCTGGCTTGAGATAAAGTGGCATGTTATAACAAGCATGGCAGCAAGAGAGGAGGTAAGGATCAGATAAGAGGGAAAAGTAATAGACAATGTGGTGCTGGCCCCTAGCATTAGTAACACTACCCCTAAGTCTACTGCTCTACAAGATGTACTGATCCATTACATGGTGTCATCTGAGCTTATGGGAACTGCAGCTATGTCCAACTGTCTGTAGAACAACAGTGGAAAGGTGAGGACTGTCCTGCGCCTGCTGGTAAATCCATGCTATGTTTACTCTCAGAGGTCATCCAGGAGACCTGTTCAGACCTGCTGTGCAAAAGTTGGCACGTTGTTTTATCCCAAAAATGCAGTGAAACTACAAGCAGAGGACATATAGCGAAATACAAATTAGTTTTGTCTTTTCATGATATTTAAAATATATGAATGAAAATGCAGTCCTCTAACCCTAACGCTGTTCATTGAAACCGATTCATTTCTGTGAATCAGTTCACACAAACTAACTTACATACTCTAGTTTTTGCAACTGAAGGTTAAATCAGAGATGGTATTAAACATGTCATGTTTGTGAGTTGCATGGGATGGATCGCAAAATTAGTCTGACAGCCTGTTTACTTGCCAAAAAAAGTGCTTAACATGTTGCTTAAAGTGCCCCTATTATGGGTAATGAAAGGTTCATATTTTGCTTTTGAGAGTCTGAAAGGTCAAAAAACGCTTTCATTGTCTTATAATATGCATTTATTTTTACCTTATTTGCTCAATGACTCCCAAATGATTCGTTTAAATCTTGCCTGTAATGCTTGATAAAGCAGTGCTGCTTTGTGTACAGCGTTACCGGGGAAACCGTTAATTTTCAAAAATCCATAATAGGGGCACTTTAAGCAAATCATTGTGTGTGTGTGTGTGTATATATATATATATATATATATATATATATATATATATATGTATGTATGTATGTATATGTGTGTAAAAATCATTATATATTGGCCAGCCTTATGTGATACAATCTGTGTATTACAGTCTGTGTATATTTCGATTACCTGAGATGGAGATTTCACAATGTTGGCTGTTTTCCTAAAGTGATTTTTTTAAAAAAATTTTTATTTATTTATTTTTTTATCCTCAGGGACCTTTGGCCGCATTTTTCATGGAGTTTTGCTTGACGAGAAGGACCCAAGCAAAGAGAAACAAGTCTTTGTGAAAGCAGTGAAAGGTAAATACTCTCTTTTAACTCTCATTTGGTATGTCCCTAGAGTACAATATTCTAAAATGAACCATTTAAAATAACTTTCCCAACATGATTGAAAAGAACTCTTTTCTCAGGAAAACCATTTGGGATTGTTTGTGATAATGAGCCTCTTTGTGAAGTTCCAAAGTTCATAATAAAATAATGAAAATTGGTCATTTTAAAATATTGATAATATAGTTTTCAGTTATGACATCAGTTTCTCTAGAAAATGAAATGCCATGAGAAACTTAAGCACTTCCCATCACACTGGTCACCACTTCATTTGCCCTTGTGCCCTGTTTACCCAGTGCAGGACTGGTGCCAACCACCAGACAATGCCACTGTACCAGCCTCTGCTGTGCCAAGCCGTTCGGTTTCCACCCCGGCCCTTGCCCAAGGGACAGGAAACAATACACTTCACACATACTCTCCAAGCATCCGTCAAAAGCTGTGCTCCAAGATAAAACCAGACCTCTGTGAACTCATTCTAAATGTGTTCACTTAGCCAGCAATCTGTGAGATTGGCTGAAAGGAGTTAGGCTGCTTTTAAAGCAATCAAACATTCTCAAGTGCAAGGTGGAGGATTGTTCAGGACCTACATGCACCTTTTCCTAACAAGGATTTGCTTGATGGGGCAAAAAAGATCAAATAAGATCCAACAGACCGTTCACTTGATTTAATGTTCTTTTAAATGGATAGTTCACAGAAAATTATTTGCTCACCCACATTTCATTACAAAACTGTATGGCTTACTTTCTTCTTTGGAGCTCAAATGGCGAATCTAAAAATAAAGTATTGAAATGAAAATGAAAGCTATAGTTCCTGTTCATTGTAATTGCATGGAAAAAAGCAGGAAAAGTGTGATAAGTTTAAGAGAATAAAGACAATCCTTTTTAATTTGACAGTAGCTATGTTTCCATCCAAAGTTACAAATTAAAATTATCCACAAAATTGGAATATCGCATAAAGCATTTGCGAATAAGCACCGTTTCCATCCAGTGAGTTGAAGAGAACAAAATCATCACTTGATTAACTTAGAGAAGGCACTGTATATAATAATTTTTGTATACAATAAAGTACGAGCTTCAGAGTGTGCAGACGAAAAGCGGACATTCTGTCTTATTTTCACCTGCTGGGAACACAGTTCTGGGAGTTTATTATAACAAAGCACTTTGACGAGACTTTGCTCAAGCATTTTAGAATGATAAAACTAGAATTTCGGATGCTGCGCAATGAGATCGGTCCGTTGGTCCAGTTTTATGCTGTCCCATCGCAAAGTTTCCATCGTAGTTTATGCGCATGTTTTCTTACAGGATAAGAAATTTATCCTATTTAGTTGAGTGCATAGGTTTTTTTTATGTACATTTTTAGAATTTATGCGCTTCTTGGTGTTTCCATCCAGGTTTTTTTTTTTTTATGCGATGTACTAGAATTAGTTGGATGGAAACATAGCTAATGAATTTGACTAAATGTCCAAATATTTTGTCTATCCTTTAGTGCTGATTGACATTTATGATCTGGCTTTTTCCAGATCTTTTAGGGTTTACTTTGTTTTGATTGGTGTGTGGAGGGATGAGAAGACTTTGTCAGTGGATTTTTCTCAAGTTTCCCTCACAGTTGGGTTCTCCAGGTTTGTATCACACATCCCTGACTCTTTGTTCTTGCATTTACTGTGCAGATCACGCCTCAGAGGTACAGGTGACCATGATGCTTACAGAAAGCTGTAAACTACGGGGCCTTCACCACAGGTGAGTTACAGCCAACATGTGCTGCGTTCTTGACGCTTGAAGAACTTGCTCTATTGCAAAATCTGCTGTCATTCTCCCATTATAGCATTTTTCTTTACTTTTCAATATTAATCCTGCCATAGATGGATAAATAAAGCTTAGATAAAGCTTGCCATAGATGTGTTTTGAATCACAGGGACCTTATCACTGTTTCTTACATTTTGAGCACGGAATACCTATAGAAGTTAACTTCACGTAACAAAAAATCCCCGTAACGTCATCAAACACACATGCTGATTAGAGGTTTTGAGAATGATGACATAATATACTTGTGTATATAAATATAAATTACCATACTTTCATGAAGTCCACAGTAGAAGCATGTTGTGTAATGTTTGAATGTTGTGACAGCAATATGATGACCACAGATTCAGCTATGACACTTCTATGACTACTAATCTTCACACTTCCTCTGCTGTGTGAATTACTGTCTTCCTCTGCGTTCGTTCTTCATTAGCGCATTCTTGTTTACCAAGTTTCCTTCATAGAAATGAATGTGATTTTGCAGTTCTGCATTTCTGATGAACTAGTCTTATAAATCACTTTGTGCCGTAATTGTAATTCACATTAAGACAAAAACTAGTGTAAATACGTCACTACAATACACTTCACAAATCCAGTGACTAGTTGTTCTCTGGTGTTGGCTGTCTTACAAAAGATTTGAGCAAATCCAGTTCTGGATCCAAGGCTGGACATTTTATATATACTAACATATGTGACCCTGGACCACAAAACCAGTCATAAGTGTCAATTTTTCAAAATTGAGATTTATACATCGTCTGAAAGCTGAATAAATAAGCTTTCCATTGATGTATGGTTTGTTAGGATAGGATAATATTTGACCGAGAAACAACTATTTGAATATCTAGAATCTGAGGGTGCAAAAAAATCAAAATACTGAGAAAATCACCTTTAAAGTTGTCCAAATGAAGTTCTTAACAATGCATATTACTAATCAGAAAT
>JAFVLL020043377.1:55258-67215 GCA_021397915.2 Tor tambroides
TGCAGTTGAACCTGACTACACCAGCCAACAACTTCACAGTGCTCAACTTCAAACGCAGGAAAATGTGTTACCGAAGTAAGATCTTTTCATACACTTTTACCTTATTTCCTCCAATACATCTGTTTCTGAATATCTTAGTGCATGTTTGTGTTTTTTTTTTTTCTTTTTTTTTCTGCAAGTATGCTGTAGGTTTTGTGTGTTTGGCAGATTGTGTGTCAAGTTTCACATTGCAAGAGACTGCAAAGATGATAATAACACAAGCTTTCTGTCATATGCTTCCCCATATTTATTCTCTGCTTATTTGAAGCACATGAGCCAAATTAGCTGCTGGAGAAGAAAAAGAGTTTGTGTATGCCCCAATTTCCTCTCCCTTGTCGAATAACTGGGTCAGCATGTGTATGTGGTGCTCAAGAAGATATTGTGTGTCTTACACTTTTGTGAGATTTTACTGCCCTGGCAACAATTTACAAACCAAACATAAATGAGACCACAATTAACTAGTTCATGTGTGTTTGGATGAATCTCATGAGACCCATCAAAACGATGTCATATTTCACCCCAAAATCAAAATAAGTATTTTTTTTTTTTTTCTTAAAAGAAAATATTGTTGTCAATGTCAGAATCAAAGAAAATAATTACAGTGAATTATAAACAAGAGTTGATTTTATTGCCTTTGATTTGTATCAGAATCAGCATAAATTACTGTACTGTTAAATTATAGTATCTTTTTGTGTAATACAATAAATAGTGAGAGATGAGAATTGCAAATAATGAGAATTAAAGTGCATATATATATATATATATATATATAATATTATTATTATTATTATTATTATTATTATTATTATTATTATTTTATTTTTATTTTTTTTAGAATTTGGGGTGAAATATGAGCAAAATCTCGTTTTCTAGTTCTTCTGATGGGCAACATTCAGTGAAGTTAGACTTTGCTGATCCTTCCCCTTACTGTTTTGCTTCACAGGAATTGAGCAGCCAGAGCTCCCAAAAACTCTGCCATTCCCAAACACAACCATACAGAGAATAGACCGTGAGTATTTGCAATTTATTATTTGGCCTTTTTAGTGAATGTGGCTCTACAGTGAGACAATCTTCACTCTGCTCTTGTACACTTTCTCCTCTCTTTTGTTCTTAGCGAGCAGTTCAAATGCTCCCACTACATCCACACGAGTTTTCTACATCAGTGTGTGTGTGTGCTGCATTGTCATCTTCCTGGTAGCCATCATCCTTGCTGTGTTACACCTCCACAGCATGAAGAGAGTGGAAATGGATGACAGGTGTGTATGTATATGCATGCACTTCTGTGTTTTAATGTTTAGTTTGCTTAAATGCACCAAAACAGTCTACTTCTCAGTATATTTTATAGTGGTTCTGGTCATTTGCTCTCATTATTTTTTTTTTTCCTCAGATTTTTTTTCTGTTTATTTTGGGTTTGTCAGAAGAAGACAGGAGAAAAAAAAAAAACTTGTCTCCTACTAATTTCATACCAGAGCAGGGTAGTTTAATTGTGTTTTCTGAAATTAAATTAGGCATCAGTACAAAGAGCTGTCTTTTTCAGCATTATACAGGGTGGGTAGATTAGATTTTATCTGCTGCTATTTAGAAGAAGAGACACAGAGCTCCATTTATCTTCTAAAACATATCAACCTCAGAACAAGAATGTGCTCAGACTCCATTTTCTACCAGTGGATTGTTTTTGCTCCACAGCCCAAGTAGTAGACCAGAAGAAACCAGAACTGTTTAATAATGATGATGATGATGAGTCTGTGACATTAGATCATGATTAGGTTCAATGAGTTTCAGGAGGCAGGTTAAACCTACAGCGTTTTAGGTCTTTCTCCAGGGGCCTCAGTGCTTTAACCTTTGGAGTTGGAGTCTAATGGCTTTAATTGGGACAATTACACAGCACTTAGTTTTTAAATGCACTGGGGTTCAGAACAAGGTAAAACCCCTACACCTTCTGAAAAAACAGATGATTTCATCATAAAAAAGGGTTGTGAAACCATTTAAAATGAAAGACTGGCCTGTTTTAGTAAAAGGATTTAAGGCTATTAGGGTAATGTCTAATATAAGCCCAAGTACCTTTCAAATTGATGCATTTCAATTCCTAAAGTAATTCATTTCCTCTCTCTAAATCTTTTAGCGTCAGCGATAGTGGAAGCTCTCAGGGTCTGTCTCAGCCTTCCACCCAGACCACCCAGTACCTGAGGGCAGACACCCCCAACAACGCTACACCTGTCACCAGTAAGACTACGACCACACCATGTCTCTCACCCCTGACCTCAGATCAGCAACTCTCTCAAACATCTCAACCATCTGCCGTAACCTTCTGCACTCCTCTTCCATGTTTAAAATCTCAGAAACCCGTCTCTCGACCAGGAGTAGTAGCAGCTCAAAGAGTAGATAAACACCACCAGAATGCTTTGCTCCCCACAGCTAAATTTCACACCTCTGGCTGCATCTTGTCTTACCCTGTTCACACCAAATGTGCATTCCTTTATAAATGAGAAAATTGGAAACGAATGATCAAATTAGATAAACTGGAATCATAAGGTTGGTATAAACAGGCGCACACAATCTCCCTCCACATTTTTGTCCTTAAGTTTAGTACAGCAGTGACACCAGCATTAATTGTTTTTGTGTGATCGGAAAGA
Source organism: Tor tambroides (assembly GCA_021397915.2). Classification (NCBI taxonomy): domain Eukaryota; kingdom Metazoa; phylum Chordata; class Actinopteri; order Cypriniformes; family Cyprinidae; genus Tor; species Tor tambroides. The sequence continues at coordinate 57,931 of JAFVLL020043377.1, forward strand.
GTACAAATGTTTCTTGCATATCGTACTTGTAAAGTTGTCACGGCCCCTCACAATAGTACAAAAGTCATATGTCAGTCTCCTAGTATTTTGCTCAATCCTTCGCTGTCATTCACTAGTGCCATCTCAGGGTCATTTCTTCACACTTAGGTTGTTCTTTTTTTCACCACGAGAGGTTGACCACCTCCACCCCTTTTCCAACTTAGGATGCAAATAAGACCAAATCAACAGGAAGTTTTTGCTATTTTAAAACACATTCACTGTTTTCATAGAGGTGAGTTTCTCCGTTCCCTCAAACGACCAGATAGGGCTAAAATTAGAGCTTTTCAGGCAGAACTGAAAGGCGGGTTGATAACCTCCCTTAAACTTCCTGTTAGTTGAAGTTTGCCAGGTGATCCCACGGGTCTTATATTCACAGTGTCCCCAGAAAATATTTAAACACTTAAGTCACCAAATAAATGTCTCTGTCTTTTAATTAGACATGGAAATGTCATATGTTGAAAGGCTTTTTTTTTTTTAGTACGAACATCTCTTGACTCAGCCAAGTAATGCATTTTCATTCATTTCATAACCAACTGTTGTCACTCCCTGCATCCGAATATGGATACTTCCCTATTGTACAGTATGCGAAAAACAGTGTAAAATTAGTAAAATGTCCAAAAACACAGCATTCATAAAAACGGTAGGCAAAAAAATTATGCCACAGGAAAGTATTTGATATATTAGTAAATAGCAGGAAACAGCAAAGTAGTTGAGGTCACATAACAATTCCAACATTACGAATGTTAAATGTCCAAATTGTTTTCATACATGCATGCATAAAGAATGGTCTTTATCAGATGCAGTAAATACTCAAAAGTAAATGTTTTCAGATGCAGCTAAATACTTTAAAACATTTGGTGTCAGCAGTTTTGGGCAATATTTAAGGCCACCTTTAGCGAATATTCTCTCTCGAAGACAATCATGGTGTAAATTTATATTCATAAACCAGTGTGGATAGTTGATGGTGGAGATATCTGCTCCATTTTGCACAGGCTGTGTACTCCCATTGTGTGTAGTGCCTCCTAGTGGTCTTACATGCTTGGTGCACTGTTTCATGCTTATACCATGTGTTTTCTTGTCTCACTCTTGTTCTTGTGTGTGGAATAGCTCAGGCACCATCTACCTGCTATGATTATCCATCCTTCATATACCTCTCTCCATCTTTCTTTTTTGTTCTCTCACTCTGTCCTCCCTCCACCCCTTCCTTTTTCTATCAGATGCTCATACTGGCTCTGCACCCATGCTCCAACTTGCAGGCGCCTCCTTCCCTCACCCTGGTGCCCCCTCGCACGAAACCAAAAGTAAGTTCTGCTGCTGTGAAGCAGATAGAGAGAGCAACAGGGAATCATGACTTAATAATGTCTACTAACCTCCTACCTTTACCCTGGTTTCTTCTTCACCATCACCATTGTTTTGGTCTTACTGGTCTTCACTGAGCTCGTTCATTGGTTTACACTGTATTAAAGTGGTGCAAAGACATGTTCTCATTTGCGTGACGAGAAGGAAAATCAGATAGTCATGGTAAAGTAGTTCACCCAAAAATGAAAATCTGTCATTTACTTACACTCATGTTGTTCCAAACCTGAGTTTTTCTTCTGTTGAGCACAAAAGAAGATAATTGGAAGAATGTGGGTAACCAAACAGTTGACTGTAGCCATTGACTTCCATAGTTTGGAGAAAAAAAATTAGTCAACTGCACTTTTTGACTACACTACTGTTGAAAAGTTTGAAGTCATTACAAAGATTTTGGAATTTAAGTATCTCATGCTTACCAAGACTGCATTTATTTAATAAAAGTAGAGTAAAATAGTAATAGTGTTAAATATGATTACAATATAAAACGGTTTTCTATTTTAATATTTTTTTGAATAGACTATAGGGAATGTTAGTAGTTTTACATTAGTTAACCACTTGGGGGCAGCATCATGCTCATTTAGTATGAGTGGAGAAATTTAGTCAAAATGAATTATAACACTGGCTATTTGTATTGGTAGTGAAAACTGATATATTTACATTTTGTTCTGTATGCATAATCAACTGTATTTATATAATCACTAATATAATGTTTACCACAAGGCACAGTGAAGCATTGAATATAAACAGGAAAATTGTTCAATCAGACATGTAAACCTAAAAACAACACATGAGGATACACAATGTTTTTATCAGGATACACAACCAAATTTAAACAGCCTTATGTACTGGTATTTGTGCTCACAGTACATTTTGACAGTGTTTTTTTTTTTTTTTTGTGGATGTTCTTGTGTACATAAAGTACACTGCAGCTAAATGTCAGAATAAAACACTCAGCTTTCTCTAAACATCTAATACAATTGACTCTATAACTGAGATGAAATCAGTTACACATCAAAACGTGTTGTGCAAGAGTGACACTGCAGTGTTTGCCTTTGGCAAAGCTGGGGTTTTACTTCATTGATGAAGTGTTTAAATACTTCCAGTTGTTGAAGTAACACTGCAAACCTCTGAATTGCCTTTGTTTTGTTTTGTATATATTAGACACTTAATTAGTTCTAATGTGGATTGTTAACACTTATTTTAATATAGCATTTGTTTGTGTGTGATTGAAGGTTATCCCTCGCTGCGGATAGAGAAGAACGACTTGAGAAGTGTCACTCTGCTTGAAGCCAAGGCAAAGGTCAAAGACATCGCTATCTCCAGAGAGAGAGTCACACTCCGAGACGTCTTACATGAAGGTATCTAATCCCACAAGCCCCATAGACGCACGTGAAAACCACAGCAAGTTAATACTGTGCATTTGAAAGACTCGAATCTTAGTACTCTGTCCACCTCAGTTCCATTGGGTTTTCCATCTTTCTAATAGTGGTTCTTTTGAACGACCGGTTCAGCTGAAATTGCATCATGGCAAACAAACGCGTCATTTGGCCGCTCAGTTTGAGGTTAGACACTTCCCCCTGCAAAATAATTTTGTTGGATCACACAAGAGCTGTGCTCCAGCGGGAAATCTGCACTCAAGCACTAAATTGGAGTCCAAACAGAAAAGCTCTCTGCTGGGCCTTGTGCCAGCACAGCTCTGGGCTTGCACAGAAGATGTTGACACAAATGTCATTAGTCACATAAGCTATAAAACATAAACAAAACTGCGTCAAGAACCCGCCTTATTTGACTTGCGTTCTTGCAAAATCTCAGTGCAGTAATTCCCCTCTGTAGCATCTTTTTTTCCATCAGTGAGACATTCATCATGTACGTGTGGCCACAAGCTTGATGAAGCCGATTTATTATTTATAAGGGGTTATTGTGTTTTAAGTGCTGACTTGGCAAACTAAAGCTGGTTAATCTGATTAAACTAATTTTATTGGTCATTTGGGGGGAATGTCAGATTAATCCTTTTTGAAGGGCCATTTGCTTTTGTTTTTTTATGACCAGGTCAATACTTTTTATTTGAATAGCCTTTATTTGAAGCATAAATTTCAGAGTTCTTTTACTTATTAAATATTTGCTGCAATTGCTTTGCTGTAATACCAAGGCCAAAAACACCAGAGCGTGGCTCCTTTTAATCAAAAATGAAAAACTGTCTGCTTATCCTTTTGTTGTGCCAAACTGTATTATATTTTCTTTTGTGCAACACAAAAAGTGAATTTTTGGAAAATATCCTTGCTGCTGTTTTCCATATAATGAGAGTGAATGAGAAATGAGGGCTGTCAATGTTAACTCTTTTATTTTTTTTTTAAATCATTTTTTTTTTTTTTTTTATAAACTGCATGTTTAATAATAACAGAAGCATCAACAATGATATTGACAGTAGACTGAATTTTCAAATGGAGAACATAAATGACAAGGGACTCTATCAGCTTTGCTTGTAATCATTAGTTTTAAACTAAAGTTTTAAAAGGTTTAGGTGTTGTTTATTAGGCTAAAGAGTAACAAACAAGTTCACTGTTGTAATTAAACCAAAACTGGTGTGTAAAAACCAGAAAATACATTGCTTTAAAGTCTATTTTGAATGAACTATCAGAATCATTAATATTTTCATTACAATCTAGAATAGAATACATTATGAAAAAAATGCTAACAGCATGTTGTTGTTGTTTTTTTCTCTGCTTTGAGGGGTTCATTATTACAGGGACATGTAATCTGCAAATGACATGCAGATCTCATGAACACATTTTTTGCCACCCAACAAATTTAACACATTTATTTTATGATAATGTGTATTTTGCCCCATGAATTTCTATGCATTTCTACAAAATATACACCGAAAAGCTTATCATAATCGCTTATAATTTTAAAATAAAAAATGAAAATAAAACTTACATAATCATTATATTACTTATATAATTCATTTCCATTGAGTTGTAAGTACGTAGTTCTGTGAACGGACTACTTGCACAACTACTTGTGCGTTCTGCTTATTACGGCTCGGGAGTTTCCGGATAGCATTCAGCGCACCTTCATACAGACAGTTTCTCATGAGAACGCAGATTATTTCTACATTTTAGGGCTGGCATTTCTTAAAAAAACAATTAATCATATTCTCTGCATTAACATGAATTATCTTCAACCTGCTGAAATGTTCCTATAAATATATTTCCCTTCCAAATGTGCAGTCTGAATAATAAATAATAAATATATATATTTCCCCACTAACCTGCTGCATCAGCGCTTGTCTTCTCATGAACAGTATTTTTCTTTTACTGATCATATTTCATACCTGTTGAATGTACAGTTTTAAATGAATTTGATTGATAAACACCCTTACGAAAATTAACCATGGTTTTACTATAGTAAAAGTGCCATGTTTTTTTCCGTTTTTACCATTTGTATAACAACACTTTTACTACAAATAGCCTACCATAGTTAAAACTATGGTCAGTGTAGTAAAACCCGAGTTAATTTGTGGTTATATGGTTTAACTTCAGTTGCAATTTTTGCCTTTATTTGTAGTAAAACCATGGCTAATTTGTAGTCCGTAACAAACACGCTGACAGTGCGACTACTTTGAATATTAATATTTTGGCATTAGTCTACAGTGAAATGATGACAGAGAATATGACACAGAATAGTGACTAACATATTTAAAACAGATAAATAAAGGTTCATTCTGATTGTATTCATCAGATCTCTCAAACACTGCAGCGTCGCGGTGAAACAATCACGTATGATTACCAGCCACCGCTTTTTCAGATCGATTTATGTTGGATTAAATCTTCACGTTCCGTTGAGTTTGGAAAATTCTGTACACCGTAATCATCAGAATATCTCTTCTCCTGTCTCCGAAAATATCCGGATTTTGAAATCATCCTGCAAACTCTCATTTTGTTAGGCGTTTAAGTCAACTAGATGATTACAGCACACTGAAAATATACATAACCGGAAATAACTGAGCTGTAATATTTCAAAACAGAAGTGCGTCACGAGGCTCAGTGCAAGTAGTCTGCTGGATCAGCTGATTGATTGAAAACATTTGAATGACAGCATTGCTACTTCTCTAATGAACGCTCCAAGGAGAGCTAGGGATGTCTAACTTTAACAGACTCATTGAACTTTTCAGAAAACAGCAAAACAGGTCAAACTGATCTTGAGTCGGTGTTCATGTACTTGGAATGAGTACATTTTGGGCCTAATGATGTAAGGTCTGTGCCATTCCCGAGCTGGGCAACTTTGTCTTTTTCTTGTAAAACAGAGTGCATGTTACGTCTTAGGACATTCAGTGCTTAGTTTCTTGACAACTTAAGCAATCATTAAAGACCTCTTCCTACCAAGAAATCCCCCCCGATGTTTCAAATATAGCTGCAGTTTTCCTCCACTTAACCAGTTTATCATAAACTACCTAAAGCGACTGAAACGGAAACCCAGCTGGTTGCATAATGTATAATGCAATGTGTATACTTTTTTTTTTTTTTTGGAAGGTTAGATGTAAGTTCTGCATTGCAACAAAGAAACACACCATCCATGGAACATGATGTTCTTTTGCTCAGTACTTTTGTCATTACCAATACAATTATATGCACACTATCACACCTCACATACCTTTATTTTCCAAAATGTTGTGACCCTTTTTCCTAAAGCTCTTTTGACGCTATTGGTCTACGATATTCTTTCCTATTTAAATGGAAGACAGCTCAGTGGTAATTACAAGCAGCAATTAAAGCAGGCTTCTACGTCAGCAAGCTGGCTTGAGATAAAGTGGCATGTTATAACAAGCATGGCAGCAAGAGAAGGGAAAATGGATCAGATAAGAGGGAAAAATAGTAGACAATATAGTGCTGGCCCCTAGCATTAGTAACACTACCCCTAAGTCAGCCTACTCTGAGGTCTACTGCTGTGCAAAATGCACTGATCCATTGCATTCTCGAGTGTCATCTGAGCTTATGGGAACTGCAGCTATGTCTAACTGGCTATAGAACAGCAGTGGAAAGGTGAGAGACTGTCCTGCGCCTGCTGGTAAATCCATGCTATGTTTATTCTCGGAGGTCATCCAGGATACCTGTTCAGACCCGCTGTGCAAAAGTTGGGATGTTGTTTTAGCCCAAAGATGCAGTGAAACTAGAAGTGGAGGGCATATAGCGAGATATTAGTTTTAACTTTTCATGATATTTAAAATGTGACCCTGGACCACAAAACCAGTCATAAGGGTCTTTTTTTTTTTTTTTTTTTTTAAATTGAAATGTATACATCATCTGAAAGCTGAATAAGCTTTCTATTGATGTATGGTTTGTTAGGATAGGACAATATTTGGCCGAGATACAACTATTTGAAAATCTGGAATCTAAGGGTGCAAAAAAAAAAAAAATCAAAATACTGAGAAAATCACCTTTTAAAGTAGTCCAAATGAAGTTCTTAGCAATGCATATTACTAATCAATCAAATAAATAAATAAAATATAATATAATATTCATTTTATATTGGCCAGCCTTATGTGAGACAGTCTGTGTATTTCAGTTGTGTATATTTCTATTAACTGAGAGAGAGATTTCATAATATCAACTGTTTTCCTTTAAATTTTTGATCCTCAGGGACCTTTGGCCGCATTTTTCATGGAGTCTTGCTTGACGAGAAGGACCCAAGCAAAGAGAAACAAGTCTTTGTGAAAGCAGTGAAAGGTAAATCCTCTCATTTGATACATCCCTTGAGTACAATATTCTAAAATGAACCATTTAAAATAACTTTCCCAACATGATTGAAAATAACTATTTTCTCAGGAAAATCATTAGGCATTGTTTGTGATTAATGAGCCTCTTTGTGAAGTTCCAAAGTTCATAATACAATAAAGAAAATGGGGCTTTAAATTATTGATAATATAGTTCTCAGTTATGACATCAGTTTCTCTAGAAAATGCAAATGCCATGAGAAACTTAAGCGCTTCCCGTCACACTGGTCACCCCTTCATTTGCCCTTATGCCCTGTTTACCCAGCGCAGGACTGGTGCCAACCACCAGACAATGCCACTGTACCAGCCTCTACTGTGCCAAGCCGTTCGGTTTCCACCCCGGCCCTTGCCCAAGGGACAGGAAACAATACACTTTACACATACTCTCCAAGCATCCGTCAAAAGCTGTGCTCCAAGATAAAACCAGACCTCTGTGAACTCATTCTAAATGTGTTCACTCAGCCAGCAATTTGTGAGACGGGCTGAAAGGAGTTAGGCTGCTTTTAGAGCAATCATACTTTCTCAAGTGCAAGGTGGAGGGTTGTTCAAGACTTGCATGTACCTTTTACTAACAAGGGTTTGCCTGAAAATAAGATCCAACAGAGCGTTCGCTTGATTTAATGTTCTTTTACATTAATAGTTCACACAAAAATAGGTATTTGCTTACCCACCTTTCATTACAAACCTCTATGGCTTACTTTTGTCTTTGGAACTCAAACGGTGGATCTTAAGAAAATCCCGGCCATCTTTTTCTTTATAATGAATGTAAATGATTACTGGGGCTCTAAAAATGCCGACAAAGCACCTTAAATGCATCATAAAAGTAGTTCATATGCCATATGAAAACATTGTAAGGGGAACAAATCTAAATCTTTTATGACCCTTTTTTTGCCTTTGCATTATTTTCGAAAGCTATAGTCCCTGTTCATTGTAACTTCATGGAAAAAAGCGGAAAGAATGTGATAAGAGTTTAAGGAAATGATGACACAATCCTTTTAATTTGACACTGAATTTAACAACATTTCCTCTATCCTTTAGTGTTGCTTGACATTTACGATCTGGCTTTTTCCAGATGTTAGAGGGTTCGTTCTTTCATTCTTATTTTGATTGGTATGTGGAGAGATGAAAAGACATTGTCAGTTGATTTTGTCAGGTTTCCCTCACGATTGGGATGTCCAGGTTTGCGTCACACATCCCTGACTCTTTGTTCTTGGCTGTGCAGATCACGCCTCAGAGGTTCAGGTGACCATGATGCTTACAGAAAGCTGTAAACTACGGGGCCTTCATCACAGGTGAGTAACAGCCACCATGTGCTACTTTCTTGATGCTTGAAAAACTTACTCTATTGCAAAATCTGCCATATCATTCTCCCTTTATAGAATTTTTTTCTTTAATTTTCACTGTTAATCCTGAACTGTGAGTTTTGTATAGTTTAATTTATAAAGCACATTTCAAAACAACAGAAGTTGTAGCCAAAGTGCTGTACAGAGGTATTAAAATAAATTTAAAAGCAAATTAAAACAGCAGTTAACACACTGAATCAAAACCTTAAAGACATGAAGAATATAAACACCCTCAATTAAAACACAAAGAATACAGATAAGTTTTTAAGGATGATTTAAAAGTAGAAACAGAAGGGGAAGGTCTGATATAGAAAGGGAGATTGTTCCAGAGACTGGGAGCAGCCACAGAGAAAGCCCGGTCACCTTTAGTTTTGTAACGTGAACGAGGAACAGAAAGTAGTAGTTTACTGGAAGAGCGTAAGGATCTTGAGGCATTGTACGGGACAAGAAGATCACTGATACACTGAGGGGCAAGACCATGTACAGCTTTATAAACAAAAAGCTAAATTTTAAAATCAATTCAGGACTTAACCGGTAACCAGTGGAGAGAGGCAAGCACAGGAGTAATGTGCTGACACTTTTTAGTGCCAGTCAAAAGCCTGGCTACTGCGTTTTGAACCATCTGCAGACGATTTACAGTTGAATTAGGCAAACCCAGGGTATTAAAAAAAAAAAAAAAAATGTGATGTATTGTCAAGTATGGTGACCCATACTCAAAATTGGTGCTCTGCGTTTAACCCATCCAAGTGCACACACACAGCAGTGAGTAGTGAA
>JAFVLL020043377.1:67315-96211 GCA_021397915.2 Tor tambroides
TTTGGGATTCAAGCCCCTGATGCACATGCTACTAGGCTTAAGGAAAGGCTAATGGCTGAATTGCCCGATTTAGAAGCACACAAATTGGGAAGAGATATTCTTTTGGCATTCAGGAAAGATATTGGACCAGTTTTAACAGAAGCTTCGAGCTATTCTGATGCCTTGATTCTTGCAAAAGCAGCGAAAATCTTAAGACAACACATGGTCAGTCATAAGTGCAACTTTGGTGCATTTGATAAATTCATTCACTCATTCAGTGCCTCCATCTTTACTTCAGTTTGTGTGCATGGTTGAACATGGTGCTGATATTAAATCGCAGTTGAGGTTAGGTGCAACAACAACAGACCTGGCCATGTCACAGTTGCTCCAGTATAACTGCTTTGCAAAGAAGAATGAAGGTAGCACAGCCCCACAAAGACACTCTAGGGATCGTGAAACGCCGTTTCCTATATTCTTAGGGATGTCTGTGTCTGCCAAGACAAGAAAGAAGCAGCTTGTTGAGCTTATGCATGAGCATGGTCTTAGCATTTCGTATGACAGAGTGCTTGAAATCTCTGCTCAACTTGGTGATGCTGTAGTGCAAAGGTACCATGAAGATGGCTTAGTTTGTCCTCTGTCACTTAGGTTAGGTGTCTTTTGCACTGCAGCGATGGACAATATAGACCACAATCCATCCTCCACCAGTGCAACTAGTTCATTCCATGGCACAAGCATTTCTATTTTCCAGCATCCTACTGAGGACAACCCTGGGGAAGTACGTGAGGCAATTCAAATCAGGAATACAAAAGTTCGGACAGTTCCAGAACTGCCTGATTCCTACACAAATGTTCGGCCTTCATTCTTCACAACAAAAAAACCCTCTCCTCCCAAACTCAATGTCACATGAAAATTTGCCATATGTCCTACCTACAAAAGAGTTTGAGTGGCTTGAGCATGTAAGGCTCGCCCAACAAATTGACAATGAAGTCAGTGTCTCCTGTTCAGCCTATCATGCAAAGCAAAAGAGAGGACTCAAATTTGAAGTCAGTGTTACGTCTCTCTTGCCCCTACTACGTGATGAAGCTCACTCGGTTGCCACCATCAAACATACTATGGACAAAATTAAACAGGCAATCACCCACCTTAATCCAGGTCAGGTACCTGTCATTACGGCAGACCAGCCCATCTATGCTGTTGCAAAGCAAGTGCAATGGCACTGGCCGGATACATATGGTGAGGACAAGTTTCTTATCATTTGTTGTTAAGTATATTTTAGCATGTCAACTAAGGTAAGGTATCGCACTACTTTAATTGTTACTATCTTTTACATTATATGGACGTTTATGTTTGCAATCCGGCGAATCTTGTTTTTTGGTTGACTGTTATCAGCAACTTTAATTTTTTAAATTTGTGGGTTTTTTTATATTTGTAAAGTTCTAACAAATTAGTTTTAAGACCATATACATGATAAATGGATAGTCAATCCACTGTTAGGGCGAAAAAATGTATTTTAATAATACATTTTGAAAAATGGCCATCTTGAAAAATGGCCACCATCTTGATTTTTCAGGTGGCTAATGTGCTTTTCTGAAAGAAGGGGTCCTAAGCTACATTCATGCCAAATTCAGTGCTTGTACCACTAGTATAATTGAAAGCTATAATTGAAATCAATATAAACATTAATTAGACTTGAAAAAATAACAACTTCTAATTTATGTGAACTTAAAAACAATCTTCACATAAAACCATTATTTACTTGTGCCTTTCAGCAAATAGGATATATAGCCCACAGAAATTGAATAAAGTTATCAAACACTAAATTCTAAATTAAATATAGATGAATCCTAGAAGCTACAAAAGTTATTGATTTCCTGTTTTGTTTTGTTTTTTTCTTTTCTTTTCTTTTCTTTTCTTTGATTTAATAGACATCACAGCAGCAGGGTTATTAGGATATTTGGCTGCTATTACTTTAAGAGCTGCTGCTGCTGAACGTGACGCGGATCTGACATGCATGCTCATAGTTTCATTAACACTTTTTAATATGAAATGATATGGGTTACAGCGTGCCACACCATTATTTTATTTTATTTTATTTTTTTGCGTGCAATTGAAGAGCATGTGATACGAGCACAGTATAATGGCTGACAGGACAGGAAAATTTGTGTTTACTGACATATGGCCTGACAACTTCTCATCTGACTGCAGTTCACTGTTGTTCCACTGAAGCTCCCTCGTCACCAGTACCTTTCCTGCGCTCGTTTGACCAGTGCCTGGCAGTGAAGTGCACGTCTGAAAAGTTTCAACTTTGATGTGGTCGTGAAGATGTTCTGCGACTAAATAAACACAGTTCTTGTCAAGAAAAAAAGAGACCGAAGCAGCAGTTGTGAGTGGGGTTGGCCAACCCTAGCCCTGTCCCTGATTTAACTGCGTTAAATAATTTTAACGCTGTTAAACTGGAAAAATTAATGACCTTTGTTAAGACACACTATATATGTTCACAGACTGTTAATTTTTGTAATTCTGATGCTAGTGGTGCAGAAATTACACACTTCACCTTTAAACAAATCCTTTCATGTATGAACAAAGCTTGCCATGGATGTTTTGAATCACAAGGATCACTGTTTTTTACACTCTGAGCAGGGAATACTTATCAAAAAATTCCTGTAACGTCATCAAGCACACATGCTGATTAGAGGTTTTGAGAATGATGACATAATATACTTGTGTTTATAAATATAAATTACCATAAGTTCATGTAAGGTAAATTACTCTGTCCACAGTGGAAGCATGTTGTGTAATGTTTGAATGTTGTGACAGCAATATGATGACCACAGTCGCAGCTATGACACTTCTATGACTACTAATCTACACACTTCCTCTGCTGTGTGAATTACTGTCTTCCTCTGCGTTCTTTCTTCATTAGCGCATTCTTGTTTACCAAGTTTCCTTCATAGAAATGAATGTGGTTTTAGACGTTCTGCTTTTCTTATGAACTATTCTTATAAATCACTTTGTGCCGTCATTGTGCCCTCTTATCATTGTTAACTAAATCTATCAAGACAAAAACGATAGTGTAAATAGATTTACTAAAACACCCTTCACAAATTCAGCGACTAGTTGTTCTCAGGTGTTCTGGATCCAAGGCCTGGGCATTTATTATATATTAATATATAGGCTTACTGGTACCACATTGGTTATCTAATATCAACAGAAATTTATCAGTAATTTAGATTTAGAGTAACTTGAAATGAGGCTTAAGTGTAAAGTTGATCTAAAAAAAAAAAAAAAAAAACCTAATTGTTGTCATCGCGGTTGAACAGTTAAAAATAAACTTTACTAAACGTTACAATCTATTTTTTTATTGTACATAATGTTGTGATGCCTAGATTCACTTGTGGTGTTTGTTCTTTTGTTTTTGGTCTGATATATTTTTTTTAAATAAAATTAAAAATAAATCATTTTAATATCAGCCATTTGTTGGCCATCGGTCATCTATTTATTAATGAAAACTACTGAAACATATTAAAACAAAAAATATTCATACTAAAGAAATACTAACAAAATTAATATACAGTTGACATGAACTGCAATGAAAATTAAATGTTAAACTAAATACTAATTTTGTAATCCTGGTGTTTACCTATTAGTATCACTTCACATAATATTTAATATCACTTCATCTTTATTCATAATAATTTACCTGATATTAATATAGCGGCAGTACAACAGCCCTGAGGTCAAACATTCTGTTTAGATTTTTCTGTTTCCCGCTTGGTTGCCTTTTGGGATGGGCTCAGACCCATATCCTGTCCTGAGCTTTCCGAGCTTTGCAGTCACGCAGACCCGTGTCTGAGGTTAAATAGTCAACGCAGCCCGTGACTTTAATTTTTCCTCGTCAGAAATGAATCACTGATTGAAATAGTCTTGTACAGACCAAGTACCTTAGGATAACATGTCACTTCCTGTCTACTTTGTGTATCATTGCTAGTGGGAATCTAATAACAATAATTCTTGTTTTCATTGTGTTCCACTCATTAAATGTGTAGTTGTGTACTTGTGTTTTCCTACAGAAATGTTTGAAATCTTGTTTTTTTCCTGCCATGTGTCTGTTTATCTACACCAACAAAATTTTACCTATTTTTCCATTTTCTGTGCACTCTTAGGAACCTGTTACCCATCAGCCATGTGTGTATAGAAGATGGTGAGAAGCCCATGGTCCTGTTGCCCTATATGAACTGGGGAAATCTTAAGCTTTTCCTGCGCCAATGTAAGCTTGCTGAGGCCAACAACCCACAGGTGAGACTTCTACAAAATGTTTTGTTTTATTTTATTTTTTAAATGACATTTGTGCTTTGAGTAAGCTTGACCAAGTCTACCAAATCCATTGTGTGTGTATAAATGTATGTTTATGCACGCATATATGTGTGTGTGTGTGTGTGTGTGTGTGTGTGTATTTAATTGAATATGTGAATTTTTTTGTGCATTAGATAAAATATCAAATCAAAGAGAGGTTTGATAGAGGTGTAATAGGACCAGACACTATACACTGCTTCATTGCTCTGAAATTAATTTAGTTGAGAAAACCAGCACACTTATGTTACTGGTTGTTTTATTTAATATGCAACATTTAAACTGCGTTGACATTTGCACAGAGAGGGATTTTTGAGCAGTGTGAATTCAGCTAATACTAAGTAGCGCAATGACACTCCTGATGTTAGCTGTAAATCAGTCTGAGGCAGGTGTTTATATTAGAGACCCTCCAGCAGGACACCTGGAGTGTTGAGATTATCCTGATTTAATTGCTTTCTTCTAAACAGTGAATTCATTGTGCAGATCCTCTGTCAACATCGAGTTAATTTTCTATGATAGCTGCTTTACAGTAGTTTACTGTTCACAATCGAGCCTTTGTGATGTTAACCTTGGGCAGTCTTTCAATCGGCTGCAACTGAGCCCTCTTCAAAGACAAGATTACATATATTCGATCAGTTAGACCAATGTATTCTTAAAATGGTTAAATGGGTCCTTTAAGCTATCAGTTTTTCATCTTCAAGACCAAGCTTGTTGTGGCAGTTTTGTTATACTTCCTGCCTCAATGCACAGTCTTTTTTTTTTTTTGGGACAAACATAAATCATGCAAACTACCCATGCTTTAGATAATACCCTGTATTTTGGCATTGAAAGTGGATGATTTATTTTAGTATTTACTGCCACATTTTTCACCTCTCACCTGAACTGAATCTTAGGTGTATGTCTGTTTGTGCAAAATGACATACTTTCAAAATGGCTCTGTCTGACTGACTAGTCAGTCTTAAGGAAGCACTGTATAATTAGGCTAGTTTAGGGTCTTGTACCCTGTCCACCAGATGCTGATCAAACAGCTGGACAGAGACAAACTTAATAGAGCAGTATGCAAGGACCCTGAGAACCATTTTTAAAAGTTAACACCCTAGGGAAGCACAACATATTGACTAAAAATGTTTGTCTATACATATATACATTAATAAACAAATGTAAATAACTGAATGCATGAATGCAGAGGAATCAAATAAATGAGGTATAGATTTTCTTCATAAACTATGCATGATGTCTTGGTGTTGTATGTTGTATATACACGACCATTCAGAATTTCGAGTAGGTTATTTTAATTTTTTTTTAATGCTTTTATTTTGCAAAGACACATTATGTTGATCAAATAAATGCTGTTCTTTTGAATTTTTCTCTCTAATAAATGATTGCTGAAAAAAAAGCATTACTGTTTCCACAGAAGTATTAAGCAGCACAACTGTTTTCAACTTTAATAATAGTAAGAAATGTTTCTTGAGCACCAAATCATCATATCATAGAATGATTTCTGAAGGATCATGTGGCACTGAAGACTGGAGTTATGGCTGCTATAAAAAAATCAGCTTTGGCATTATGGGAATAAATTATAATTCAATGTTACATCAGAAAACTGTCAATTTAAGTTCTAATAATATTTCACAATATTACAGTTTTTACTGTATTTTTGATCAAATAAATGCAGCCATTGTGAGATAAGACGTTTAAACGATTGTATACCGGCCAGTGTTGTATATTTAATTGTGCATGTTAATTCTCCTGTATTTTACTTTTAGATTACCTTTGCAGTTAAAATGAATATTTTCCATATTGTACGTAAGAAAGAATGTGATGCCTAAATTCACTTGTAGCATTTTAAAACAGATTTTTGTTTTTATTTTATTTTTTATTTTTTACACTGTAATGTTGGCCATTTATTAGGTATTGGTAATAAAATAATTAGCTTATTAGTAATTTAATATCTGTATTTCTAACTAAATCATTGCTGATGAGAAAACTGGAGACATGACTTCTCAAAGAGGGGTTTAGTATGTTGACAGTCATACACTTGCTGTTATACTGTTGGCTCACTAAAGCACACCCTCTCAGAGAAGATACGTGTCTAAATCGATCCCCCTTAAGGCATGACAGCTAAAAAGAAAAGGTTGAGATTTACTAGACACTCTCATTGACCCATCCCTACCTTCTACATGTTCTACATGTATTCTCTCTTGAGTAAACATTTCAGTCTAAATCACTCTTAACCAAATTCACACTGAACAAACAGGAATGAGCATGCACCATCAAACTCATCTGACACCTGAGTTTGTCATACATTGCAATTATTTTGTTCTAAAGCCTTGTGTATTGTTCATCTTAAAAGCCACTCATTATGTTATGACCTTGTCAGTTAGCACCCAGGGTTTCTTGTTGTGTCTGACTCAAGATAGATTATACAAGGATGCCTGAAGTTGAACCACACCCTCTAAAGAGTTAAAGCGTTAGTGTTTGGCTTTGCGTCTAGGTGCAGAGGATGTTTATGTTTAGTGAGGTAACTGTCATTACATCAGACGTCAAACTCTTCCTACCAAATGAGATTCGGCAGAGGAACTTGTTGCTCCATCAAGTCTGGTTTCCTAAGAGGTGAACTGTAACCACAAGCATCTGCTTACCCACTTGTCATGCGTCTCACACTTTGTGTCTTTTGGTTTCTCTTGCTGGACCTCTCTTATTAAAATGTACAACATTTCTTAGACTCCCAGTGACCCTTAAAATGTCGTCTTGGTCACATAACCATTTTGTCCACTCTCTCTTTCTCTCTCTCTCTCTCTCTCTCTCTCGTTACCCACACAGGCCATCTCTCAACAAGACCTGGTCCACATGGCAATACAGATTTCATGTGGGATGAGCTATCTGGCACGGAGAGAGGTTATTCACAAAGACCTGGCTGCCAGAAACTGTGTGTAAGTGCCATTTGACCTCATGTTATCCCACTGTCCTTCATGCAGAAGTATACAGCTGCACCAAATGTTACGTATTGGCACTGGCTATTAAAAAAGCTAATGTATAGTCAAATAGTCATGTTTGCTGTTATTATGATAATGACTGTTCAGATGTGCATTATCCCATTTATGTCATTGATAATTAACAAATAAATAAATGAAATATTGATTTGATCGTAAATCATTTTATTTATTTATTCTCTTTCTATGCATTCTTTACCATCCGTTTGCATTAACACGTATATTTTGTCTCAAGTTTTTTTTATTTATTAATTTTTGTAGAATTGATAACAGTATGCAAGTGAAGATCACAGACAATGCGCTGGCCCGTGATCTTTTCCCCATGGACTACCACTGCCTCGGGGACAATGAGAACCGACCCGTTCGCTGGATGGCTTTGGAGAGTTTGCTTAACAATGACTTCTCTAGTGCCAGTGATGTGGTAAGAGTTGCTGTTTCTTTTTGCAACAGACTGTAACATGCACTCACATAATATTTTGTTTCATAGCAGCAGCAGGTGTTCTCTAATGAATTATTGTTCTCTTCCTATGGATATTTTTTGCCTATAAAAGAATGTTGTACCCTTTTATTATTTTGTTATGGCACTGGTAAAATCGCTATCATTTTTATCATTTTAAGTTCCGGAACACTCATTCATGGGCTCTCAGATTGTATCCCAAAACCTGGTAACAGATTTAAAATTGCGTAACTTCTTGGACGTCATACGGTCTGCTCCATCATGCATTGTTACAGCTGACAATTACAGTAATAATGCTTCAGGTGCCCATGAACTTGTTGAGGCCTGTATTGCCAGCTGCATTCAACAGTATCGCAGTTAACACATTTGAGTTTCCCTAATATGTTTATATTCAGAATAATAGTCCTGTAATAGGTGTATAATCAAATTTCAGAGAATTTCGCAAGTCTGCATATGTGCATAGCACAAGATAAAAGGAGAGTTCACTCAGATGAAATTGCTACCATTTACTTACTCTCATGTCTTTCCAAACTCCAAAGACTTTTGTTTAGGGCTGCACGATTAATTGAATTTGTAATCATGATTACAATTATGGATGCAACAATTACGTAATCGTTCAAAGGCATAATTACTACAAAAAAAGTCCAGGTACACTATTCTGCATGCTTAAGATGTTTATTTTCTTTCTACAGGTTACCTTAAGGGATTTTTCCATTGTTTTAATTTTAGTTTTAGTATAACATTGTAATACCATGCACATTTTACTTTTTTAAAAAAAATTTTTTTATTAAAAGCAGAAACCAAATGAATGTATAGTTGACATTTGAGGCTTAATGCTATAAACCAGCAATAAAAGTTTCTCAGGAAGAGTGTTTTTTTTGTTGTTGTTGTTGTTTTTTTTAAGCTTGTTTATTTACATATAAATATGGCATGCATTTGCTTCAGACAATGGTATAAAGCTGTTCAGAACATCAGTGTAAATTGTAATAATCTTAAAAAAAATTACAGATACAGATTCATATTGATTACTTTTATAATGTCTTGTTGATGCTTGTGAAGCATCAAAGTTTTGGTGTAATGGACTTTCAAATATCTTAATTTCTGCCTTGAAAAAAAAAATGGGGTCAAAGCAACATAAAAGTGAGTAAATGATGACAGAATTAGCATTTTTTGGGTGGCCTATCCTTTTAAGCAAACTCAAGCATAGGAAATAGCAAAGCAAACCCCTGGTACATTTTTGTATTTCTGAGAAAAGTGAATGGGGGAGAAAATTGTGTTTGTCTGGCAACACACTGTAGATTCCCGTCTGTCTCACTCAGTGTGCCTAGGAAACAACCCACCCTAGACAGTCAGGAAGTACTGAATGCCGCCTCATAAATGACACACCGGGCCAAAACCTGTCCGCGATCTGACCTCTGCATCCCTTCAGTCTAACAGAACAATAGTGGCTGGTGTTGCCCTCATGCCAGGAACAATTATTAAAGCGTCGTTTATTATAATACAATAGGAGCTGGTGATGAGCAGTGGCCTGGTATGGAAATTTACTCATTTACTAGGATACGCTGGAGATTTGTTTACTGTAAGGACCGGTAGTGCAGGATACCACCCACCCATTGAGAGACAAGACAAAATGCCAGATCTCCAGTGGATGTCACCTTTCATCTGTGCCCAGTTTCCCTCTCAGCCTCTCAACGACCAACAAACAAAAAACACATTACGTGCGGAAGACAACATCCTTTTATACGTAAAGAAGCATGTCTATTTTTAAATATCAAGAAAGAAAAGATGGGTATGATTGTCTTTTAATGAATAGGGAGGAGCGCCCTCAAGCGCAAACATAATTTTTACAGTACTTTTTCTGTTTAGCATTTTCCAACACATCTCCCTGAAGGGCAGACACATACAGAACTGTTCATAAAGTCACCTTTGCACTGAAAGTAATGCAGCTTTTTATAGTCGTGTTGTTTTTTTTTTATGTCCAAGATTGACTGCCATTTAATCAACTTGATTGACTTGAACATTATTTATAACAAGAGCTGTAATTACACTAATTTGCACTTCAGTTTGTTTCATAGCTAATGATCTAGAACAAACATCTTTATGCATGTTAAATGGCCGTGGCTGCTTCTTTATTAGATTTGAAGCGCCTTAAATGTCTCTGTGAACAAGCTGTGATTGTGTCCAAAATCAGTGGAAAGAATCCACATTTCCTCCTTTTGTGTTACTGGAATGCTTTGTTTCCAGAATACTTCCAGTGGCCCTAAAATGGCCTAAAGGGGACATCATGGCTCAGACAAATCCAGATAGGGGCACTTTTTTTGGAAACAGTCTCCTATTTATATGCTTTTCTGCAGACTGATTCTCCTTTTTTAATTCTTTTAAGGAATGCACTGATATTTAAAATTCTGACTGATACAGATAAGCCAGTAATTATTTATTTGACCAGTTTTATATTAATAAATATAATTTTATATTAAAAATAGATAATCACTTTATATTTTTATTAACTAAGGATTATATTTTGAAATGTTTATTAATGTTAAGATTTATAAATTATTATTAAAATAGCACTAATAAATTGCTTTAATAAAGTGTTTTTAAAGATTTAGTGGACATGAATCTTTAAAAACAGCATTTTTAAATATATATTATTCTTATATTTATTCATATTTGGTCATAAATACCTGGATTCTGACTTTTTTTTTATTTTTATTTTTTTCCATCATCTGTGAAACTCTCCAAGAAACTTCCCATATGTCCTATATAAACTCTAATAGGAATATCTTTCTGCATTCAAATACTGATCTGTAAACACTATCTATTTGTTTACTAAATAATGTCCGGCTCAAGTGATCTCATCACTTGTTGAAAGGGAGAGATCATCTTTCTGTTTCAGTTACTGTGCATCACTCAGCCTGGTCTGAGCTCTTTTGTGTTGTTTCCTTACAGTGGGCTTTTGGGGTTACTCTGTGGGAGCTGATGACCTTGGGACAGACTCCTTATGTTGACATCGACCCCTTCGAGATGGCTGCCTATCTGAAGGACGGCTACAGAATAGCACAACCCATCAACTGCCCTGATGAACTGTGAGTTTGGTTTAAACTTCTGGATTTCAGAATAAATGTTTATTCAAAATAACATGCAGGGTTAATATTGCAAAATAAATAAACTCTCGTGAACTTGTGTTACTCAGTTGTGTACTGAGAGACTGGCAGTGCTCCCAAAGTATCAGTAACAACAGCTTTCTTAAATCTTGATTAATTTGTAAGGGAACCAGTTGAACCTTTAGAAAAGAAATGGACAGTTTGATCCGAATACAAGAAGTCTGCACAATCTGAACCTTATCGGCATCCTGCAATAGCTAGGGAACCGGAGCCGCAGTGACTGGACCAGCCAGGAATTACAAAGCAACGAACGCTGTTGACCATGTCAGTGACCCAAACACAGCAAGATTTATTGTCTTACTCGCACTCGCCGGAACAGTTTAGAGAACGCAGGAAAAGCTAATCAGCATTGGATCACAGCTTAGCACTCTTTCCCTCAAGAGCATAAGTGATGAATATGTGTTCTGGAGCTTGCCTTGTGTGTTGGAAAGCCTGAATAGGAACAGAGCGATAAGACCATCTCAGCTTTCGCTCAAGCCCTTTTCGAAGGTTGCTGCTGTCAAATGTGATCAAGACCAATAAGTCTCGTCAGACCAGCTTTTTCTTCTTTGATCAATCTGCTACGGCTTCATCAGTAACAGATCTGATAAACGTAAATGATTTGTTTATATGAAGATGTTCTCTGTTTCAGATTTGCAGTGATGGCCTGTTGCTGGGCCTTGGATCCGGAGGAGAGACCAAAATTCCAACAGCTCGTCCAATGCCTCACCGAGTTCCACGCAGCTTTAGGGGCCTATGTCTAAACTCGCTCAAACCAGCTGAGTTGCTGAACAGCACGATTCCAGAGAGTGAAAGTTAATGCAGTGCCTTACTTTATATATAAAAAAAAAAACTAGCCATTTTGTAAAGTGCTCTTATTTCATGCAATATGAAAAGTGGCTTGGTTTGGAGGTCAGTATCTTTTGAATATCAAGGACTATTTCTGATTCTCACGAATATCATCCACACTTGTTTGGAATGCTGGTATTAGGGTGTCCACAGGAAGCTGCTGTTCTCTTTGTTTCACGAAGAAGCTTTTTTTTCTTTTCATAATAATAGAAATGATGAGAAACTGACCTAAAGGTCAGATAATTTCCTTTTGGACATTTTAAATATTGCTCGGAGTAATCTGTACATAGATTTTCAAAGACTTCAGTGAGAGGAGCTTCATCTCCACTGCATTTGGTCTTGCATTTATTTGTTTTAAAAAAAAGAGAACAGGTCTCCACAGCATTAAATGTGCAGAAAAAATGCCTCGTTCTGGGCGCGGCAATTGGTACGGAAACTAGATTCAGAAAAAAGGCAGGTTTTTTCCTTTTGGGGACTAAAGATGGAGGAGTCCTACAGCTGACCATAAGCTTTACCTCCTTAAATTATGAGGTGGTCATGGAGGTGTGAAGCAGCATGTTGGGATCCTGCAAGTCAAACTGGACTTTGGTACAGGGTTTTTTCAAATTCCTAAAGCTTTTAATGTTTGACTGTTCTGTGTCAGAACAATGCCTTCCTTGTATGTTTAAATCCGTGTGAATACATGGACAAGAAAAGAAACACGAGTCACTGTGAATATTTGAAGTGTACGGCCTGAACACCATTTTCAAATCCTTTGTTCTCCATCTATAGGCTCTTCTTTCTATCCTTGTGATCACTGCATGTTGACTTTTTTAAAGAGTTTTGTGTAAACTGAATTCATACCTATCAATTAAATGAGGCCTCTAAATAAAATGGGATCTCCGTTTTAGTGTTGGTGTGTGTTGCCTTTAATGCATGATTTGGTCTGGATGAATTTAACCCTATATGCAAACTTTTTCACTCCCTCTTAATTCTTGATACAATAGAAACATCTATTTTTAGTGATCAAAGCTGTTGTGAACTATTTTGAATGGAACAGTTTTGCAATAGTTCCCCCCTACTCTGGTGTCATGATAAGTGTTCTGCTTTTAATACGTAATAGCATTGTGCAAATGTTTATCTTGAGAGAGCAGCCAAAAGGCTATCAGTAATTTGTGGCCTGGCAGACTACATATGTGCAATCTTTATTCACTGTAACTTTGAACAGTTATGCTTTTAACTAACACTGTGACAGGTTTTTTTTTTTTGAAGCTTAACTACTGATTCTGTCAGTGAACTATATTTTTCCATAGCTAAAAGTTAGCTATTTCAAATGTTTTTATTGAATGCATTATGCTACTTTTCACTGCATCTCTGAAGGCATTTTGATATAAAAGGAGTAGCCTACACATTGTATATAAAATTGTAAAGAAATATTAGCAGTGTTAAAGCTATGATATAACTTATGTTTCTTCTTATTTTTGATGTCATGCAAAGGGAAGAAAAAAAAACATCTGTTGTTTTGTTCCACCCACAAAAAGGATAAAACCTCTAAAAGATTTCCGCTTTATGTAATGCTGTAATGGAAAGTTTTTTTTGTTTTTTTTTGGAGGCTGCATATGCTTAGTCTCAAAGGGGTCATATGATGTTGCTAAAAAGAACATTATTTGGTGTAATGCAATGTGTTTGTGGTTTAAAGTTCAAAAAACACATTATTTTCCACATACTGTACACTATTGTTGTTCCTCTAAGCCCCGCCTTTCTGAAACGCTTCGATTTTTACAAAGCTCATCGTTCTGAGAAGCGAGGCGTTCTCTGATTGGCCAGCTATCCGGTGCGTTGTGATTGGCCGAATACCTCAAGCGTGAGATGGAAATGTTACGCCCCTCACCGTATTGTGATGGCGTTTCATGGCACGACCACACAAAAACAATAAAACCCATTACAAACGAGGCATTTGTTGTATCCAGTGGGGACATAATTACTGATTATAATGATTTATACTGTCTTTTTACGCGTCGTGTTGCATCGCGCCGCGTAAACATGACCATGTCTGCATTTGTGATCAGAGAAATGACAAACAACAAGCACTACTCTACACTGCTCAAAACTTGCGTTTGAATCATCAGTGGCAGAAATGTACTTACAGGCTGTGAGTCAGAAGCGCCAGACTGTCTTTGCAAAGTTGAAATTGCCCCACTTTATAGAAACAGCCTTTGTGCGAGCCAACATTGTAGCTTCCAAGTTCAGGAAATAGTCCTCCGTAAAATGTGCTGCACATGCTCGAATATTTGCATTGTACTGCTCTGGAACAGTGTTGTAAATACAACTTAACCACTGATTTCTAGTTGTGTCTTCTTTTGGAAGCCCAAACAAAAGTAGTTTTGCTTTCAAAATGAAACAGCGTCTCCAGGACATGGCGCCGGCAGCAGCAACAATACTACAGCGAGAATAAAAGTTACGCCTTCTTTCATTGCGTATACGTTTGGGTGGTGTTATGAAAATCTCCCCACATCGTGACGTAGAGATGTGGGGGTGTGTTTGAACGAGCCATTTTAGGGGGCGTGGCAGAGGCTTAACTTTGATAAAGAATATCTCTTTGGTTTTGAGAGTTTAGTCTTTGCAACTTCAGGGATCTTATCTATGCACAAACATCTTGTAACACTCCAAAGAGAAAGGAAAACTTGAAATCGCATCATATGACCCCTTTAAATTGGAGTAGTGGCTTAGAAAGATTATCACCCTATTCAGAGATATTGTTTTTCTTTCCCTGGTTCTGACATGCTTCGTTCTGTATAATATAAGTTTAATCTTTGCTAATTTCAAAATATATTCAACAAATGTTTTTAAAACTTGTATAAATGCATGCACACCTATCTATGTATATACAACTTGACAAACAACATGCTCAGACATCACTCGCTGACACCATCTGTGACCTGCTGTCTGTGTACTCCGCATGTAAATGTAGAAATATAAAAGGTTAGATAATGTTTCTTAAGAAAGAATTGATGCGTCTTATATAACTGACCTGTATTTTCATAACCACTCCTTTCTTTTTCCATGATAAGATTTCAAAAAAAGCCCTGTGGTGAGCGTTAACCTTTTGTTCAGGTACTAGCTTACAATAAGCTTTTTAAAAAAATGATAAACTGGTTTAAGTAGATGATCACTTGAATACTTAATTCTAAAATGTCTGTTCTCTATCCTGTGCTGCCAATTTCACAGTATTATTCATTTATGAAGCATTTCATTTTAATGGAGCTCTACAATTACACTACAATCTCTGCCTCCATTGTTGAATCAAAAATCTGTCATTATTGACACACCTTCCTGTTGTTCAAAACTCATAAGGCTTTCGTTCATCTTTGAAACACATTTTTTTAAAGACACTTTTTTTTTATGAAAGCTGAGAGATTTCTGTTCCTTCATTAAAAGTCCATTCCCCAAAAACTTTCAACCTTTTAAAAGGGGCCATACAAGAAATCCAAGTTAAACAAAACTTCATTGGTTCTTGCACATCAAGCAAGCATGATCAAGCTTATGTTTGCCATATTTGATCCATATTTAAGTGTGTTGATCAGTGTTTATGGGCCAATGAGGAAAGGGGTTTTCAAGCATCAAAAAATTAAATTCATTAAAAATTAAAGTATAATGCACATAATCACTATCATACATTTTTACAATGATTTACAAAAGACACCAACTAAAATGCCATTCAGTGTAACTATTTATATGGAAGAAAAAAATCTTGTTAGGTATATTTAGAACAAGAATAATTTAATTACATGTTAAAAGACTCTATTTAAGGATCACAGCTCAGTCTCAAAATATTAACTTAAAGAATAATTAATAATTTTAAAACTGTTTTATCACTATCCTTCAAACCACTAGGTTTAACCCATTTGCCAGCAATACGTTTTTGTAGGGAAGTGAAATTCTTTTATATATTTTTATAAATACAGGTCAGGATAAGTATGTTTATTTTTTACATACAGGTGCATCTCAATAAATTAGAATGTCGTGAAAAAGTTCATTTTTTCTTGTAAGTTATTTCAAAAAGTGAAACTTTCGTATATTTTAGATTCATTGCATGTAAAGTAAAACATTTTAAAAGTTTTTTTTTATTTTTTTTTTTATTTTGATGATTAGAGCTTACAGCTCATGAAAGTCAAAAATCAGTATCTCAAAATATTATAATATTTACATTTGAGTTCCAATTAATGACCATCCCTACAGTATAAATTCCGGGTATCTCTTGTTCTTTGAAACCACAATAATGGAGAAGACTGCTGACTTGGCAATGATCCAGAAGATGAACATTGACGCCCTCCACAAAGAGGGTCAGTCACAGAGGGTCATTACTGAAAGGTGTGGCTGTTTACAGAGTGCTGTATCAAAGCATATTAAATGCAAAGTTGACTGGAAAGGAAGAATTTGGGTAGGAAAAGGTGCACAAGCAACAGGGATGACTGCAAGCTTGAGAATACTGTCAAGCAAAGCTGATTCAAAGACTTGTGAGCTTCACAAGGAGTGGACTGAAGCTGGAGTCAGTGCATGAAGAGTCACCACGCTCGCTACCAAGCCATTTCTGAACCGGAGACAACGTCAGAAGCGTCTTACGTGGACTGTGGAGAAAAAGAACTGGACTGTTTGTCAGTGGTCTAAAGTCCTCTTTTCAGATGAAAGTAAATTTTGCATTTCATTTGGAAATCAAAGTCCCAGAGTCTGGAGGAAGAGTGGAGAGGCACAGAATCCAAGCTGCTTGAAGTCTAGTGTGAAGTTTCCACAGTCAGTGATGATTTGGGCTGCCATGTCATCTGCTGGTGTTGGCCCACTGTGTTTTCTGAAGTCCAGTCAACGCAGCCATCTACCAGGAAATTTTAGAGCACTTCATGCTTCCTTTTGCTGACAACCTTTATGGAGATGCTGATTTCATTTTCAGCAGGACTTGGCACCTGCCCACACTGCCAAATGTACCAAAAGCTGGTTCAATGACCATGGTGTTACTGTGCTTGATTGGCCAGCAAACTTGCCTGACCTGAACCCCATAGAGAATCTATGTGGTATTGTCAAGAGGAAGATGAGAGACACCAGACCCAACAATGCAGATGACCTGAAGGTCGCTATCAAAGCAACCTGGGCTTCCATTACACCTGAGCAGTGCCACAAACTGATCCCCTCCATGCCACGCTGAATTAAAGCAAAAGGAACCCCTACTAAGTATTGAGTACATATAGAGTAAATGAACATACTTTCCAGAGGGCCAACAATTCCCTAAAAAAATTTTTTATTGGTCTTATGAAGTATTCTAATTTGTTGAATTGGTGGGTTTTTGTTAAATGTGAGCATAAATCGTCACAATTAAAAGAACCAAAGACTTAAACTACTTCAGTCTTTGTGCACTGAATTTATTTAATACACGAGTTTCACAATTTGAGTTGAATTACTGAAATAAATGAACTTTTCCACGACATTCTAATTTATTGAGATGCACCTGTGCGTGTAGCAGCCTTCAGGTCATCTGCATTGTTGGGTCTGGTGTCTCTCATCTTCCTCTTGACAATACCCCATAGATTCTGTATGGGGTTCAGGTCAGGCGAGTTTGCTGGCCAATCAAGCACAGTAACACCATGGTCACTGAACCAGCTTTTGGTACCTTTGGCAGTGTGGGCAGGTGCCAAGTCCTGCTGGAAAATGAAATCAGGATCTCCATAAAGCTTGTCAGCAGAAGGAAGCATGAAGTGCTCTAAAATTTCCTGGTAGATGGCTGCGTTGACTGTGGACTTCAGAAAACACAGTGGACCAACACCAGCAGATGACATGGCAGCCCAAATCATCACTGACTGTGGAAACTTCACACTGGACTTCAACATGGATTCTGTGCCTCTTCACTCTTCCTCAGACTCTGGGACCTTGATTTCCAAATGAAATGCAAAATTTACTTTCATCTGAAAAGAGGACTTTTTGGAGCACTGAGCAACAGTCCTGCTTTCTTTTCTCCACAGCCCAGGTAAAGGCGCTTCTGGCGTTGTCTCTGGTTCAGAAGTGGCAGGTAGCCCTTTGTGCCCTGAAGGCGTCTGAGCGTGGTGACTCTTGATGCACTGACTCAGCTTCAGTCCACTCCTTTGTGAAGCTCTCACAAGTGTTTGAATCAACTTTGTGACAGTATTCTCAATCTTGCAGTCATCCCTGTTGCTCGTGCACCTTTTCCTACCCAAATTCTTCCTTCCAGTTAACTTTGCATTTAATATGCTTTGATACAGCACTCTGTAAACAGCCACACCTTTCAGTAATGACCGTCTGTGACTTACTCTCTTTGTGGAGGGACGTCAAATGTTGCATCTTCTGGATCATTGCCAAGTCAGCAGTCTTCTCCATTATTTGTGGTTTCAAAGAACAAAGAATACCGAATTTATGCTGTAGGGATGGTCATTAGGTGAAACTCAAATGTAATATTTCTGAGATTTTGAGATACAGATTTTTGACTTTCATGAGCTGTAAGCTCTAATCATCAAAATTAAAACAAAAACACTTTTGAAATGTTTTACTTTACATGCAATGAATCTAAAATATATGAAAGTTTCACTTTTTGAAATAAGTTCATTTTTTCTTGTAAGTTTTTCACGACATTCTAATTTATTGAGATGCACCTGTATGTTACTCCAAAAGATTTTTTTTGTCAAAAATGGAGAGAGAATTAGTATTGTAATATTTTTGGTGTTACTCTATATCATTTAATTAGTTTTAAGAATATTCCTGAGTAAATGACAGCAGAGATATTTCATTCAGCTGCTCTGATTCTCCCTGCCATGCTTGCTTAGCTCGTCACTTTGCATCTGATGACTTGGGCCCAAAAATGACTGCTAGCAGCTATATTTGTGAATACTCTGTTTTCCAACACAAATTACTTTATCAGGATGGGTATTTTTGGTGGAGAATCCCCTCAATGGCCTCTCTTGAACTTGTGACATAGGGAGGAGAAACACTGTCCAGAAACAGTAATAAGCTGCTAATATGACAACTGTAATCCTTTCTCATTTCCTTGCTGCTCTAGCCACAGGGTCTGCATGTCCTTTTTGGTGGTGGTGCCTATAGCAACTCTAATAACACAATAATAACACACAAAAAGCATCAAAATATTGTGTAATACATATTTGTCAGTGCAAACATTCATAATTTATTTGAAATATAAGATACTAAAATTGTTATCTATACAGTGAAACTGTCAAATAACAGAATGTACATTATTCTGAATAGTGAAACCTCTACTTCAGCCTATACTGCAGGCTATCAATCAGCCACCTACATCAAACCATTAGCTTGACCAGTACAGTTAATCACAATATCTAATTTGTTTGTTTTTTAATGTCACAATAAAAGTGCCGTTTCACTGAATGAGGTGTTGTAACTTAGGTTAAAACACCACGAAGAGGTGAAGTTATCTAATATTTAAGAGGAATAAACTCACTCTGCTGCAGCACCACAATTAAATCTGTTCATCATTTAAAGCAGTGACATCTCTTCAGAAGACTTCAATTAAACCTTTAACTAAATGGACTTCTTTTACAGTGTTTTATGAACTTTTTGAAACTTGAAACTTTTAGGGGAACTGACTTTCAAAGGAGGGACAATAATCTCAGGTTTCATTAAAATGAGCTCACCTGAGGGTTCTTGTTCTATGGGAGTAGGTTTACACCCACACAGTGATTAAACGGGCTTGATTGGCATGATCACCTGTTACCTATAAAGAGTTAAGAGTTGTACCTCAGTTTGTTATTTGTGCCTGATGAAGACCTGATGGTCGAAACGTTGCAATAAAGAAATTTTATGGAGCAGTTAATTCAGTGTGCAGACATTACGTTTGTTATTTTGATTTTTTTGTCCTGCACCTGAGCCCTACTTTGGGTTTGTGGGATGTGCGCTACTTTTTTCACTTTGGCTCACCTGAGGGTGAGCAATTGATGACAGAATTTTCATTTTTGGGTGAACTTATCCCTCGTTTTCTTCTTCCTGCAGAACACAAAATAAAACATTTAGAAAAAATGCTGAAGCCCAAACAACATGGACCCCACTGACTTTTGTTTTATTGTGCTCCACAGAAGAAAATGAGTCATACATTTTTGGAACAAAGTGTAATAAATGTCTATGTAAATGACACAGCTTTATTTTTTGGGTAAACTATCCCTTGAAAAGAATAGTTCTGTCATAATGGCAGTCTCCTTGGAAACTTGTCAGAAAAGAACAGTGTTACAACAATGTATTTCAATGAGATGTTGAAAATTTCTTATGCCTTGTATCAGGTTATAGGACTTTGACCCTAGAGTGCCTTAGTAGGCAGAAACTCACATGGGCTTCATTCATGATCATCAGTATGACACAGCAACCATTAGAGTAGGAGTATTGGACTTTGATTTGGTCGTAATTACACTGCGAGTTTCTATTCAGTTAGGCAAAGAGTAGGCCTGCTGAATAAAACACCTGAGCCTTAATTGTGCTTTGGAATGTCGTTGTAAATAACTCATGCTCCATTAACTGTGAGGTGTCTGCTAATATCCCGATTCAGGAAATCATTGTTTGTGCCTTCAATTGAAAGTGCCATTAAAAACTGTTGGAAGATTTGCTGCTGTAAAAGCAGCTGAGTAAAAATCACTGATGCACAGACCACTCAAGTTTAAAACTCACAAAGACAGGTATGTAATTATGAATGCCAAGTTTTTAAGACAGAACTAAATGATTATAGCATGCAAATAGCAACAATTTTGCCTTAACTCCCTTCATAAACAGTGAGTTGGATTACAAATATGGATAATGCAGTATAAGTTTTTTGGATTTATATTGCTCATTCAGGTGTTGTATTATATTGATACCACTGGGTCAGTTTTGCCATATTTGTGTGTTTTAGTTAAATTAACACGTTTGTGTCCTTGTCCTATTGGTGATAAATGTTTAATAAAACGAAAAGTGTAGACTGTTTCATGTGAATGCGGATCATGTTTTTTTTTTTTTATAACAAGTTAAATTAACATAAACACTGAGTAAACAAAAAGATGTAGGCTACTCTGTAACTTTCATTAATAACATTAATTTAATCAACATAATTAAACTTAATGCGTAACAGATAATTAATGTACCATGTTCAGAAAAAACAAAAATAATTTACAAATAGTTTGATAATGTTAATACAATTTCTACACATTTTATATAGGCTATCCGTTCACAGATCACCGGTTAAAACCTATCTACTTATCTTAAACGTCCTCATTATTAAATATTAAAAAGATTATATCATTTTAAGATATGGAGATTGATAATAGATAACGCTGTTTTAAAGATGTAACTGTTTTAAGAGGTAACTTTTGTCAAATATCATTACAAATGCATGTTCAGTGTAATAACACCATGAGCACAAATAGAAAACCAAAAGTACTGCTGTTCTCCTGCGCTGTCATTAAATTGAATCTAGTTAAATGATTTACACAGTTTATGATACGTGTTTGCACAGATTCCTTACCGAGAGTGCCGTAAGTCCGTGTAATAGGAGGAAATGAAATCCGTTTCTGATATATTGGGGGGCGGGGGGGAGAGGGAGAGAGTGAGAAAGAGAGATAACTATCACCAAAACAATCGCGCGTGGAGCAGTGGGCGGAGTCTGTGAGCATTGGGCGGGGCTCGTGACATCACTGATAATGGTCATATAATCCCCCATAGACGATCACCGATGTGGAAACGTGTCTAGTTCATCCTTGTTGAAACAAGCCTAACAACTAACTTCACCTTTTGTAGGATAACATGGACATATACTCCAAAGACATAAAGAAACCCAAGCCAGCGTTGTTTTGTAACATAAAGGTAAATTATTATTGCTGTTTTATGGTTATTGATGAATATTATTAGGTTATAATGATGATCCAAGATTCATACAATAATAATATTGTTTAATATATTAATTTAATTTGTTGAAGTTCAATATTATTATTATTATTCACTGTCATTTAGTAGAAACATATTTTTCTATATATATATTTTAGCAATCTCAATCTGCACTTGCTGTTGCTCTGGTAATAATGACGTGACAGTGGAGGTACATTATATTATTATTTATGCTGTCATGGTTTTTATTGTCTTTGGACTTGAAACCTGAACTTTTGTCTTTAACACTCTTATAATAGAGCTTTGTGTTTTATTAGTTCACAGTGCTTGTGTGTGTGTGTGTATATATATATATATATATATATATATAGCTATAACTTATAAATCAAACCACCAAGACAATTTGGGCGTCTTTAGGGTTATAAAGTTTTGCTGTTTCCAATCCTGTGCTTATCTGCATTATGAATATAGTAAACAGTTCACTGGATCTAATTTGTTAATTCATGCTGGTATATTTTCTGTCTTTCATTTGTAAAGCCCAGATTGTTTGAAGCCCTGAATGTTTAATTCAAGGTGTTTGACAGCTGAAACAAGTTTTGCTGATTGAAACTGTCAGTGCAGATAGACATCTTGAAACAGCTGTGGAGGGATTAGCAGGTCAGGATGAGGACCTTGGCCCAGGGGGCAGTACTGTATATCAGATGGCTTGCCAGAAGCAATGCTTAGCTGAAGTACAGCATTAACTGCATTCATTCCCATTTTACTCTCAAACAATGTCAGGGTATGTTAGACAAAATTATGGTTCTCTCATCTCACACATTATGTCTTCCATGCGTACAATGTTTAATTATGATGTTTTTGTGTTTGGAAATTGTTTGGATAAAGATCTCCCTGACCACAGACTGTTGTGGTGTCAAAACTATTTCATCTTGGCTTTGCTAGAGAATCATGGATTTATTTGTGATTGATATCTCTTCATTTTCCCAAGGAGTATATTGTTTTTCTTTTACCATGATACACAGATCTTGACCAACATTAACTATGTTTACATGCACCCAAATGATCCATTAGTAATTGGACTGATGCCTCAGTAGGACTGAAAAGCCTTCATGTAAACATCTAAATCAATCCGACTGAGCTGAATCTAAATTAAATTTTGATTGGATTAAAAAGGCTGGTGTAGACCTGAAACAATCCAATCATCAGGAAAAAACTATGCATGTAAATGCTTGAATACAACTATCTTCTCCATCAGATTCACAAATACCTTGCACGCCTGCATGATGCACATGATGCCCTTTAATGAATGATCTGTTTACATACGGCTCACTTCATACAAATGTGCATATCTTTATTTACATCTTATGAACTGATCAGTAAAGGAGACTGATTTAATAAATATAGCTTAAAGAACTCTTGATGTACTTTTCAAGTCAAAAATAACAGTTATACTCATTGTGACATTGTAGCAGCTTTGTTCAGAATACATAAATGCACACGTAAACCAAAATATGAACCAGATTTCAGAATCTGAAAGAGAATTAGTGCGTGTAAACATACCTATTGTTTGCTTGTTGCGCTTTCTCAAATTCGCAGTGATCGGTTGACCCCTATAGCTTAACTTTGCGATTAGGCATATAGAAAATTCCATCTGAGTTTTTCTGGAGTTGCATAAATCCTTTAAACTCATACCTGCTCATTCCTCCACCTAAAGTAACTGTCGGCGAATCACCTCTGACAAACCAGCCCAAAGGTTGTTGGTCATATTAGACGAGAAGAAAATTTGCTCACCTAAGTGTTTCACACCTACTTCAGATCTGTTTTGTGTGTTTGCCAAAATTGTTGGCACGTTACAAGGACCTTAAGCAGAAACAGTTCCAATGAAGATGGTTGTTTGGAATTACAGTAGACAGTTTGACATGACACAGATGCAGAAGTGTTTGCGTAGTTTTCCTTACTCCATTCTATGGAATACCTCTTTGCCCCCTTATTAGGAACAATCTGTTGTTGTGGAGACTTATTTTTAGTGAATGAGAGTACAAGTAGAGAGAAGCTTCATACACACTCCAAAATCAACTAAGCTTCTGCTTCTCGGTGACGCTCAGCTTTTACTTAGACTTTATGTGTTTGCAATAAGGGTGTGAGAGTTTACAGGTATGTCTAAATGGATTGAGTATTTGTGTCTGTGTGACCAATGAGGCATAACTGCTCATGTTAAACGGACAGGTTTTGCATGTGTGTATTTTGTTCAACTGGGTGAGTCAGGCAGTGATGACGTATGTTGAAAGAAGGTGTAGAACATGCTTTTCAGTGTACTTGACCTGTTTACAATCCTTAAACCCCCCTTTTTTTTAGATTTAAACTCATTTGAACCGACGGGTAATGCTGATATGCAACATGCAGTTTTGACATTTGTATTGTCACTTTTTTCAACTTTTCTCTATTAGCATGTTGTATAACAGAAACATCAACATCTCAGCTGTTAAGCTGCCTTATTTCGTTTAAATGCAGGATGGGTTTTCAAAAGGACATTTTTTTGTTGAGCATGTCATTAGAAATTGCAGAGAGGGAGTGTTGTTTTATTTGGGCTACAGGTCATTGTAAGATTGCTTTGTTGACATAGAAATTAGTAATTAAATATTAAATAAGACTGTCACATTGATCTTGCATTTTTCCATTTATTCTACCATCAGCTGATTTGCTCTTGGCAGTATGCACAATGCAAAGGTTCATTTACTCTTTACTAGGAAAAAGATTTGTTGAATCTGTATCGCATTAGGGTGCACCAGCTTCTCCAGATTTTTTCACTTGATTTCATTTAAACGTTGCTGACAACCTCTAACTTTTTTAGTGTCCCATTTGCAAGATTTTCTTTGAAGATTTATAATATATTTAATAAAATCTGTGAATACAGACATAGCTAGCAAGTTCATTGTTTTCTCAGGCCTGGACACGAGAGATACGATTATTTGTAGTCATTTTTAAATTATGCTTGTCATCACTAAATGTTTTCTTGTAAAGTGAATAGAATATAGAAATGGGTTGTGCTCGTTTCAACTCCAAAGTGAAACAGCGTCTGAATGTCCTGTTATTTTTGTAGCTGTGGTGCACAGGATGGGCAAAAATGATTGGAACATTGGGATTGTACTTTTTGACTGTTTAAGGTTTATATCCTGAGGAAATCCAAAAATGTCTGCTTAATGGCTCCTGTAACACGTGATAGCAGTGCAGAGATGCATGTAAAACATCAAACTTCAAAGTCAGTTTTCCCCTGATTCTCTTTACTCAGCAGGACTCTTCGTGCAGCACAATAGCTGCTGAGGAGGGGGAAAAAATCCAGGTCTGGATAGATGACAGGAACTGCTTTTCAGCACGTTCATCGAATCTTTCACCACTGTGGAGTCTGAATCACTCACTGTATCCTAAGAACATTAGGCCTGATCTACGATGTCAGTGCAATTCAAACATCACTAAAATGCTCTGATGATTCAAAACTAACGACCCCTAAAGTTCACCCATCGGTCATCTTGCTCTTTCTGTATAGGCATAGAGCATTTTTTGCTCATCAAATATTGTTTTATTTAAAAAAAAAAAAAACGTGTGATTCTTGAAACTTCAACAGTATTTGTGGTTAATTAATCTCATGCAGTATACTGACCCAGTTTCTGTTAATAAAAAAAAAAATGAAAGCAGCTTTAGCTCATAATTTCAGCAGAACATGCCATATGAATTATTATACACAATAAAGGGACCTTCAGATATTTTGTTGGACAAAACGGCTGAGGACCACTTTTTTACAGACTAATGCGATAAAGAATCAATGAAAAGCTGAGGCCTCTATGAAAAAGCATTTGATTTTTTTTTTTTGTGATTTCCTAGAACGCGTAAAGCAGCATGCCAGGGCCTAAATGCTTGAGGTAACAGTATGACAAATGTCTGACAATAATTTTCTCTAACATATGGCAGGATTGTTTTATATTTGAATTATTCTTTCAAAATTCCAAAAACAATTCACACATTGCTTCAATTCAAAACAAATATTTCAACATGCTTTGTGCTTACCCAAGGCTACTTTGTAATAGTCATTCACGACGCAGTGAGTGATCAAATGCGTGCCAGCTCTGCAAAAGATTTACGACTGCTTGTGAAGAATTACGCACTGATGAACCTGCCAGTTGTAATTTGCGTAGGAACGTGTCAAGTTATTCTGTGCATGTGCTATTGCTTGCACTTTTGTTGAAACCTATTATCCAGCAATACAGTAACATGCCCTGATCATAGTACACCTACTGTACCTCTGGGACATTTACTGAGCAATGGCCTCTGGAGACAGATTGCTCATAGTGTTAGTTTATCAGAGTCTTGAGAAAACAATAAAAAGAGCAATCTGCTTGAGCTTCCTTGTAACATTATACATGAAAGGTTCCAGACGTGGCTGAAGCGTGTCGAATAATTCGAGCTGAACCGAATGTGGAACTGGCACTGGGGCAGAAAGAGGCACAGAGCTGCCATTCAAACATCTAACAAAGGCATTTAGTTGGGCTGCTTGAGTGGGCACAGCCTATCAAAATATTTCCATAATTAAAAGCCCATTCACCGAAAAACAAGAAAGAAATCGCAGCAACTGTGTCAAAAGCAGCTATTATGTGTGCTAACAAACCATAAAGCTGAAGATTTAGTGGGAGCATTAGCTGTTCTAGAAGCCGTCGGAAAGCATAGTACTTTGGCCTGCAACGGTTGAGAGCTGAGGAGTGGAGGAGAGGGATTTATGTCTTGTGTTTGTTTAGGAAATCCAGTCCAGATCTCTACATGCCCCATCAGATTGCTTCCTGCCTCTGAGATCTCTGTGAACGTTCCTCTGCTTGCATTCATGACGTCTTGGGCACAAAAAAGCATTATATCATATGGGAGCAGCTGCATCTCTCTCATACACAAACAGGGAAACTTTCCAATTTATGAGCTTTTATCCCCACTGCATTTCTGGCTTATCTTCAAGAGCCTCTCTTGAGAGAGGTGAACAAACGCTGCTTACTCTCTAGACAAACATTACTATCAGTGCATTTGCCAACCAGTACAACAAGTAAACATGACTATCTCTCTGCTTCAGCCTTTTTATGCTGTTATGCATACTATGCATCTCATAAAACATTTCATTTCAGGTATTCTTGATTTTTTTTTTTTTCCTTCTAAGTGATTCTGGGATTTTTAAAAGAGGGGGTCCCTAGAAGGGCTTACATTTGCTGAGAGGATTTATTATATTATACACATTTCAACAAAGAAAAAGAGCACCATATCGGTACCTTAGTCATCCCAGTGTTGGAAAATTTTGATTCATCCCTATACAAATTAAGGGCCAGATTTACTAAACAGGGCAAATTAGTGTTAGAGCGCAATTCCATAAAAGCGCCGATGGGAGGGGAAATTTACTGACAATGCGCACATTATAGAACACAGACGCAGTGAGATCATTTCCATAATGAGCAATGCATTCTACCAAGAGCAGCACAAATAAGCGCCTGCTGTAAGACATGCTTTTTTTGAGTGTTAAATTACGCAAATACCAGTAATTTGACGAGCGCAAACATTAGTAAATCACGTTACGTGATTCATTTTAATACTCTCGTCCCATAAATTTTGCGCCTGAAAGGGAAACTCCAACAAATGCATATTCAGTAAGGTCAGGTGTAAAAATAACTGTGTCCATGCCTTTTCAGTGTTAATTTTTCACTGCACGTCTTTAGTAAATCCTGACAGTACTATTTAAATGCCAAAAGACAATTTGCGATGGTGCAAGCTGTTAGTAAATCTAGCCCTAGGTGTTTATTTTTAATATATCTAAAAAGGACAGGTACTGCAGTGTACTGTGCAAAAAGAATATTGAGATTACTCATACAAATATTTTGTTTATGATTGTTATGAGGGATATTAAACTTTTTGATTTAAGTGTAATTTTTGCCATTACCTTCCTGCTAGAGGCACCAAACAGAATTGTAAAAATAATGACTGCTTTCAAACTCTCCTGCTGTCTGGCACTGGTTGGACAAACAAACAAACCAAAATCACGGCACATGGTTAGAAATCTTAGAAAAGGTTGCAATTCCGTTTGGTGCCAGTAGTGGGACAGAAATTACACATTTCAGTTAAGTTCAAAAAGTTTGGTAGTGTAGTTTCATTTTGCATTGGAGTATTTGGCTTACCATAACCAGTAATCTTAAGTCTTCCTTAAAGATCAGATTTCAGATAAGGTTGATGTCCTTATGGCTCCACCCCTAGCTCTGCCTCGGCTACACCCTAGTAGTTACTTAAGCAACTTGTGATAAAACTGAAGTTTTCTACCAGATTTTGATTATCAAAAAAGTTTGTTGGTTGGATTTTGAAATGTGAGTGTTGCAGCAATGCAGCAAAAATGATTTGAGGTTGCAGTAAATTGTGAAAGGGTGGGGTTTAATTGGAGTAAATCAGTGGTTCCCAACCATGTTCCTGGAGCAACCCCAACAATGCACATGTCTCCTTAACCAAAAACATGCAAAATGTGCAGTGTTGTGGGGGCTCCAGGATTGTGGTTGGGAACCACTGGACTGAATGGTTGGAGAAGCGTCATTTTCACCGGAAGTTTGATTGCGTTAAAAAAATTGAATGGCAAGAAAAAAAGTTAAAATAATAAAAGTGTCACTTACTAATGGAAAGCAGGGACACCACTGCTCCCAATTTCCCATTTTATGAACGTCTTTGTTTTATCACTTATTTGCACAATAAGGATCTTTTGGGGTGAAGGCAGCTTTTAATAGCCGGATGAAGACAACTGTGTAAATCTTGAAGGTGTTTTAGGAGCTCTACGGTTTGGTTTAAACTTCATTGACTTTTCACTTTTTTGTGATTAGGGACATGATACAAACCAAACACAGTTTACAAAGTGAATTCAGATATATTGTGAAATCAGTGTGGTTAACCTTCGTGTGCTGAGGTAAGGCAGTGAAGATCAAAGTCCCAGATCTCACTGTCTGTAGAGATTTGGAAGGGAGCTCTAATTTTAAGGAATTGTTGTTTAGCTCAAATGTGTTTTTTTTAAAAAAAAAAAAAAAAACCTCCAATGTGACTAGTGTTGCTTTCGTCAACGAAAATTATGACTAAATATCGTCGTCAACGGACCTTTATCACGTGACGAAAACGAGACGAGGCGAAACGTAAATGCTGGTCATGTGACGATGACTATAATTAAATGTATAATGCAATATTGTTGACGAATAAAAACGAGACTAAATGTGCTTTACAA
>JAFVLL020043379.1:0-40000 GCA_021397915.2 Tor tambroides
TGTAGAGCCCACCCACCCACCCATTCACTCCCACCAGAGAGAGAAACACGACTCCTGCGCTCATACAAACCCCAAGCACTGCCTCAAACACACGCTCAGAGGGGCTCTTTGTCTCCATTTCGAGGAGATTTCTGGTGAATTCAGCATGGAGCGCCTGACACATCTAACCAAACCCACAGCTCCACACTAACAAGTATGAACTCCTGAAAGACTCGCGCTGAGCAAGACCAAGAAACTGGATTTTAGCGTTTATACGAGAACCTACATTGCAGTATTTGTAGATACATGAACTTTTGAGCCTTTCATTTATACCCGTCGCTTTTATCGACTTCAAACATGGGTTTATGGACAAGAAAACTTGAGCGCAAACTTACAAACGCCGAGAGTGTTTTCCTAGCGTTCACTTTGATCGCTGAAGGTAAGAACGCATCCATCTCTCTCTGAGCGTGCGTATTTGTTACATGTTTGTAGTTTTTGCATGGTTCGGAAACTTCATATTCACTTCTTTTCCGAATGCATAAATAGTTTAGACATAGATGTGCATGAAACTATCAGCCAACGCGAAGTTTAGATGCGCTGTGAATCGAGTCTGGATTTTGATGCGGGTTTACACAGACTTTCCAGTCCTTGTGTTAGCAAATGCAAAGCTTAGGGAAAAAATGTTCCAGTGTGTTACCACTGATCTAAGGGACACTCGTGTTTTTATATGAATGAATCAATCCACCCTGCTTTTCCAGAAGTCTTAAGTACAGTACGGGCTGAGGAGGCCTGTAAAATAACATTTGCATAATAGTCTGTAAAAGGAGAGCAAGAAAGGAGAAACGGGTCTGTCTTTTTATCTATACTAGATTGCAGTGCATATTTGTAGGCGGCTAAGTGAACTTCGTGAGGCACGTCTATCATTAGGTAAAACACCAGCTGAATATCAATTGCATCTACTTAGACTCCTTGAATATTAATTAGAATTTGCTTCGTCAAGTCAAGTACAAGTTTATTTAAATGTCCACAGCAATGCAGCATGCAGACGTAATTGAAATTCCAGAGACAGAGAAAAGATATGCTCAGTAAATTAACAGTATAAGTCAAGGTGTGTTCAGTGTGTGAGATCTTCATCTGAAAAGTTTCGTTTTACTTGACTTAGCCTAGGTTCTTCTGCAACCTTCTTCATGTGTGAACAATCACATCTGTGCGGCCTTTAATGAAACATGCATGGCCTGAGATGTGGTTCATCTTGGGGGAGTTTTGGGGAGGTGTAAGACGTTAGACCTGAAGCTTCTCTTTTGAGGACCATAAAAAGTGGTACAAGATGTTCTGTGAAGTGACCCATAGCTGAAAGAGTTTTCTGTTTGTATCTCCTGATTAATTGAACCCATGAGACGTGGCCACAGGAGTGTTTGTGTCTTTCGTGAAAATAGGATATGTTTACAAGTTCTCAGGATTTCTACTGGAGTTTCTAGCGTAATTTGGAACCAATCAAATCCAGATCTAGATCCTACTGGATTTGTTGTTCATTTTCCATTTTTAGAAGTTCAACTTGCATATGGAAGCCTTGCTACTTGGTCAGAACTCCAGTTTTAAAAGCCTGAAGGATTTCTTAAAAATCTTTTTGTCCCTACAGGGACTTTTATGTTAATGGGAACTTTATTAGTTCAACTCGAACTATGCTTTCTAAATGGTCTACTGTTTATTTTGCGTTATATTGGAATCCTA
This sequence comes from Tor tambroides, assembly GCA_021397915.2. Taxonomy (NCBI): domain Eukaryota; kingdom Metazoa; phylum Chordata; class Actinopteri; order Cypriniformes; family Cyprinidae; genus Tor; species Tor tambroides. Next base: position 1,711 of record JAFVLL020043379.1, read on the forward strand.
TAAAAATTTCCATTAGGTTTCTTGGATTACACACTCTTAAAATAACCCTTCAGTGTGTTCAGTTCTTAAAAGAACCATTTTTTTTCTTAGTGTGAAGAATATTTAAATTATCAAAAGAACCTTTTTCCACTATAAAGAATCTTTTGCGGGTTCATGGATGTTGAAGGTTCTTCAGTATAACCATTGATTCCAATAAAGAACCTTCGTTTTTAAGAGTGTAACTCTTAAATTTAGCAGTTTTTGTCTGATAGAGATAGCGTTGGTCATTGTTGGAGGGAGGGACGGCCTCAAGGCCCATTGAAGATACTGCAGCATTTGCATGAAGACTGTAAAGATAAAAGGGTGGAGGCTAGAAACATTTCACAGGTACTTGAGGGCACTGCTTGATCTCGGGGACGAAGGGGATCCACCTCCTGTCTTTCTTATGCTAATCGCAGACAGTCTGGGAAGAAATATCCCCCGCTGTGCAACGTAAAAGTGTGACTCTGTGGCCATCAGAGCTATTTGTATATTCAGTTATGTTTTAAGTATATCTCAGTTGCTGTGTTTTACTGAACTCTATTTGATTATATGATTTTCCATAACGTATTTGAATTTCTTGTTCGTTTTGTGGTCTTGATCATATTATCATAATCATTTACTTCATGGTCTTTTTAAACGTCACTCCAACAAGAGAAAACAATGTCTCATAAATTATGAATGAGAAGACTTGAAACCTAGTATTGTAATTTTGTCTGACTAGTCCAGTTGTTTATATTTATGTATGTTTTTGCCCGAATCAAACACAGATCTTTCAGCAAAATGGTCTTTATTTGAAAATATTCAGAAGAATGTAGTTGTTCTGTAGTCTACAGTAGTTTGGTTCTGTCTGGTAGACTTTTACCAATGCTTACATTTACATTCAAGGCATTTCATAGTCACTTATAACCTATTTGTACTTTGTTTCCATTTGCTATAAATGTAGTATTTTAAAGAGTAAACTACTAAAATCATCAGTGGAGCTCACAATGAACATGTCCTAGCCATATTTCAACCCAAAATCAAAAAATCATGCATTAAAAAGCCTATTTTGTGGACCATTCCATTTTTGTTTTGTTTACCATTAAGAATATTGTCCTGACAATGTTCTCTTAAATTTGTATTATTGTAATGCAAAAAATTGTCCTGTTTGGCTGCAATATTTATTCAAATCAGCCCAAATTAGCTAAATTCAGTATTAATAATATTAAATATTAAACATAATATTAAAAATCTACCATTATGTATACTTGCTTAACAACATCAATTAAGTAGTATTACAGTACAGTAATGAAAATAATTAAAATAAAATTATGCATCAGTGAGAATTAGTAAAAAAATAACAATAATTGTCATGATGCACGATGCATAAGAATTAAATGGTGTTTAAAATGGGCTTTGTTTTCTTTCTGCCAAAATTGTCCTTTTTTGAAGTGGAGTTGGACGTTGTTTTCATGGGACCCAACTATGTTTTGTTTTTTTAAATGAATGATTCTTGTTATCTTCTTTGCATACTTCAAGTACACATTATGTCAAGATGAATCTCTTTTCTCAGTTGTGCCATTGCCACCTGTTGTCACGTATTGATTTAGTTTTTTGTTTTTGGAGAGCTATTTTGTTTGATCAAGTAAAAGAGAAGAGCTGAACTCCACAGGAGACGTGTTGATGGACGCAACAGCTGCTTTTCTGCCGCTGACGCTCTTGAGACACGGCGCTGCCTGTTAGACCATCGCAGTATAACGTCTCAAGGCATGCTTTAAATGTAAAATGCCACTATCGTTGAGATCACACAGGTCTTCAGGAAGTTCACACTCGTTTAGGAGGTGAAGCCTTTTGTGATGTCGCTCATTGTCCTTTGTTTGCAAGTTACTGTGAGGAGGTGAAGAAACATGAGGAGTTATATTTTGGTTGCAGTTTAAGCACATGTACTCATTCTTTATTATTACTATTTTCCACATTTATAGAATCAGAGTAAAACCATCAAAGCTGTTAAATATCTCCAATTTTGGACAGAAGTGCTCCCTGCATCACCTTGAATAAACTCTGTAGAGGCCATGTCAAGCATGTCTCAACTGGTTTGAGTCTGATTAAACTTCTCCATATTCCCGGTGTTTGGCGTCCGGCCACATTGAATCAGAGGGGGGCAGCTGACAGCGTGCCTGTTTGATCTCTTTCTTAATTAACTTCTGTAACGACAGCCTCTGAGATGCCTTAAAGTCGCTCTCTCTGCTGCCACTCTGAGTGGCAGTGATGAAATGCAGAGGTCTTGGCGTAAAAAGCGGAGACACGTTTATCTTGGAGCTGGTTTCAGAAACGTGAGCCCGGCTGGCTTTTATGATAATGTCGTGCTCATATCTCCGTGAGATTAGTTAGCTCAGTTTAAACTGAAAACGTAAAGCTGAACCGTTTTAGACTTAAAGGAATTTCATTTTGCGAAAACAAATGAAAATGGTGAGTATAGTACAGTGAGAATATAGTGAGTGCATTAACACTGGAAAATCATTTAATTCAATGTTGTTTCTTTTTAATTAATTGTGAAATTTACTACCAATTTACGAGTGAAATTTGTTTCCAAACAGTTTTTTTTTTTCAGTATACAATGGAAATCTATGGGGAAAGACCTTTTGAGGGTTTAAAATAGCAAATCTGGAGCTTGTGTTTTGTTTGAGCTGTAAAGTTTTTAAATGTGTATCATATCTGATTTGGTCAAATAAGCTTGTAATTGCTATGTTTGGGTTTTTCTCAGCGTAAATGTTCTTTTATGGTGCCGTTGCACATATTATGCAAATGTGACTATGTTTACTGGTTTGACATGCCAGGAGTTGAAACATTGGATATAACTTTTCAAAGTCGCTAAACACCCATTGTAAGTGGGTTGAACCCATACTATTGGGATAGTTCAACCAAAAATTACAATTTGTTGTCATGAACTCACTCTCATGTTATTCTAAACCATTGCATTTCTTTGTTCTGTGGAACACAAACAGGCAGACGTGTTTAAAATGTGAATAAATCTGAAATAGTGCAACTGAGAACTAATTCATTCTTTACCTGCTGTCTGAATGTAATCTCCATCCAGCCGAAACCCAATCACGTAGCAGAAGCAGCTGTCTGCTCTACTGTAAACCATTCGAGTCGCGGGTTTTGCCAAGGCTTAGCCAGGATTCTCCAATGGTCTGCTAAAGATTTTCACAAGCTGTTCTTCAAAACCGTAATTCCATCATCAGGGAAATTGTTTGACCAAATGCAATTATCTGCTTGTGATGCGTACGGCATATGTGAAAGTTTCCGTAAACTATATACGTAATTCCTCAAAGCTATAAAAATAAAACTGGTTTTCCTGATCCGCAAAATATTCATTGTTCGTGTTCTGTGAGTTTGGGTGAAAACGGTCATATTTTGTCCCAAAATTTAAAAAAATACACACAGAAGAGAAATTCCTACCTGTGTTTGCAGCCATGTCATGCATACAATTTCATGGCAATTAATATTTACATTTACATTTAGTCATTTTGCAGATGCTTTTATCCAAAGCAACTTATAATTGGGGAATACATAAAGCGCTTCATCTTAAAGAGGCAAACAGACACATGAAGTGCTCGTAATACCAAGTTCCAAACAAGTACAAGCTAGAAAGGGAAGGAATAAATAAAGAGAAAGACAAAGGTTTTTTTTTTTTTTTTTTTAAATTTAGGATGAAGTCAAATAATGCCGAAAGAGATGAGTTTTCAGCTGTCGCTTGATAATTGTCAGGGGATCAGCATTCCGGATTGGGGTGGGAAGATCGTTCCACCAGCCAGGAACGGTGAACGAGAATGATCTGGAAAGGGATTTTGTGTCTCTAATATAATTTCATACAATTTTTTTTACATTAAGACAATTTCATGACAATTATTTTAGCTCAATTAAACCAGTTTTCATGCGGTAATGCAATTTTACATTAAAATCCTATATTAGTTAATGTTAATGTTATCTGACATTACCTAACTAAGAGCAATACATTTGTTACAGTGTTTATTAATCTTTGTTAACGTTAGTTGATAAAAATACAACTATTCGTTGATACACTGTAAAAAATGACCGTGATTTTAACGGTAAAAAACTGTGAAAATGCTACAGTAAAAGCCTATAAATGGTTACCAGAAAGTTCCTGTAAAATTTACAGGGAAAAACCGTAAACTGACGTTCCCAGAATTCCCTGCGTTGCATTTCAAATTTTGTTTGACTTTGATGTTTTTTCTTTGAAATAACTGTTTCTTCTTAGTTTTTTCTTATCAGTTATGTTTATTAGGGTTGTATGTTACGTCTAATGTTGTTAAATTAATGTTTATAGCATATTTCAGTTTGAGTCTCACCATGATGGTGTTTAGTGCTTGTGTGAATGACACTGTGCACCTTCTATATATATGCTATTATTTAAAAGCTGCTTGTGATGGGCTTTGGTTCATCATGTGACTTTCTCATCACCTCCTGCATTTGGTGGTTATCAGTGTATTACAAAGCTACAAAACAGATTTCAGTACTTCAATAGGTTGGTATATTAACATTGTCAGTTAATGAAATTACGGTATTTAACTGTAAATTTAAGTTAAAACCGTGAAACCTAAAATGTTGTTACCGTATTTTTTTACGGTAGAATTCCGGCAACCACAGCTGTCGGTTTTTTACCGTAAATTTTACGGAATTTTTTTTACAATGTAGTTCATGTTAGCTTAGGTCCATTAAACAATATTAACAGAAAAAACTTTTGATTTTTATCAGTAAATGTTGAAATTAAAGTGAACTAAGATTAAATAAATGCTTTAGAAGTATTTTTTTTATTAGTGGCTTGTAATACGTTACCCCAACACTTTAATATATATGTATATATATAAATATTCAGTGTTGGGGTAACGCAAGTTATGTAATCAGATTACTCTTTTCAGCTAGTAAAGGCAACTCTTTTTAACTAGTAAAGACAGTTTTAAATTTACAACAAAATATGTTTTGCTACTGTTTCAAGTAAGTAATGCAAGTAACTTTGTTTTCCCATTTATTCACGAACATCTCTCCTGTATTGGCACTTCATTTTTGATGTGAAAGGGTCTTTACAGTTGCCAAAAATATAACACTTGTTTTTGTTTTTTGGTTATTAAAAAAACAAATAAGCAGCCCAAAAAGTAATGCAAACATAACATAATGCATAACTTTCCATAAAAAGTAACTAAGTAATGCAATTATTTACTTTTACATGGAGTAACGCAACATTGTAATGCATCACTTTTAAAAGTAACTTTTCCTTTTTTTTTATTATTATCAGGTCAGGTTTTTAGGCTGAAAGATAAACTGAGGGGTTTGAGTCTGTGTGAAGCTGAAGGGTGAATTCTGGCGAGCTCTTCGGAGAGCGAGTGGCTCTTGTTAGTTTTGATAGGAGAATGAGAGTGATTACAAGAAGTGCATGTGCTTTACGTTACATTGGCTGGCCCTTCCCCCATTCTGTATTTAGCATTCCCCTCCTTCACCACAATGCCGCCCAGATGATATTTAATGAGAAAAATGTGTGCGTATTCCTCAGATGGTACCGTGTGCTGCTTTCTCCTCTCTGATACACAAAGGCAAATCTTCGAATCATTAATAAATGGGACTTCAGCCTCATTTAGTTCATGTTTAATCCAGAAGTTTGTGTTTAGTTTGACATTCTGAAGGGAAAAAAGTTTTGTCTCATCCAAACAATAGCTCTGGATTTTTGGTTTATTTCACTGTTTGCACATACTCTGTTTGTTGTATCGTGTCTCTTTTGTTAAACAAGATCTGTTTGTATTAGGGCTCCATGGTGTCTCTTGAAACACTCATCAGACGCTCCTGTTGTTTAAAGTTTGAGGGCAATGCTGCAAGTGTGTGAAGCTCTCGTCATGTTCCTGTAATGTCAGATAATGGCTAATTGCATCACAATATCCGTCTCATACTGTAAACACGTGGAGGGTCACAGGAGGCTTGGACATCCTGTAGAGTCTTCATTGTGCGGCGACCCCCAGGATGAAATGAGTGCTTAGTCATGAACTTGGACTCAAATTAAACACACATGCTCTTCTTTCTCATCTTTGTGCATTTGATTTATTGAAGACGACAAGCTAAAAATTGTCACTGACATCCAATTTTAGTGCTAGTCAAGGATTTTCTTTTTCAAAAAAAACAACAACAACAACATTTTTTAGCCTTTCTGACACTACTATTTAAAAATGTGAAAGGCTGTTTTTTTTTTTTCATCTGCACCTTTAAGACTTCTACATGCAAATGGTCTATGTTATGATTGGCTAACCTCTTAACAGACTTACTTGCGTGCTTTTTGTAAGGCCTAAATGGCACTGCCACATCTTTTTATCTATGTAAATGAATACTCAAAAATACATTACAAATGCAGTTCATATGCACAATGACTTTAATAATCCTCTTCTATGATGGCTGTTTTTAATTTCTAAATTCAAATCCATTTTGATCTTGTTTTGAGGGGAATGAACTCAAAAATGTAGAGCGCGATATAACTGTCCTACTATAATAATGAAGAAAAAACTCATTAACAGAATGAAATTCCTGAAAAGAAAACTTATAAACTGTTATTAGTATTATAGGAAAAAAAACAAGCATAACTGTTTTATGGTTTATGAATATTTGAAAGGAAAAAAGAAAAAAAACGTTATCTGCCAAATCAAAAGTCTAACCAACATGTAGAAACATACAGGGTGAAAAAGCAAAACATGAAATATCATATCCTGCAGATCTTTATGACTGTGTGTCAAGGTCAATAAGTTTCTTAAAATATAAATACAATAAAGATAGTTTGACATTTTTATGACAAGGCAAGGTTGTAAAATGCCATGTTTCGCGACTCCCCAAAAGTTAAGGCCAGATTTACTAACAGCTTGCGTCAGCACAAACCGTCTTTTGGCGTTAAAATAGTACTGTCAGGATTTACTAAAGACGAGCAGTGAAGAATTAGTGCATTTTTGTGCCTGACCTTATTGAATCTGCATTTGTAGGAGTTTCCCTTTCAGATGCTAAATTTATGGGAGGAGAGTATTTAAATGAATCACGCAATACTATTTACTAACGTTTGCGCTCGTCAAATTACCGGTATTTGCTCCATTATTTAACGCCCAAAAAAGCATGTCTTAAAGCAGGCGGTAATTTGCGATGGACATCTTTATTTGCCATTGACCCCATGAACTATGTACTGTTCTGTAGTTTTGATTGAACTATTCCTTGAAACTTGATATTTTCAATTTTAAATAGGTGTCATCACAAGCTAGTTTACCATTGAGAGGTAAAAGCGATTTCAGTCAGAATACAGGCTGCTCTATGAGTTGAATGTCTACATCATGCCTGTAAACTTGGCGTTTGTTATTTTCAGGACCCCGGCGATTTCCCCCCCACCCACCTCTGTCCCACCACCCATCATCGCTCATATAAACACAGAAGCCCATGCTTTTCTTCTGCATGCGAAGCCATTGGCCCTGCTAATGATGTAAGGTGTTGGGTTTCCACAAGTGTGGAGGCTCAGTTTGACCTTTCAGACCTCCTCATGAATAGCAGTGAACACTGAATGGAGCACAATACAAACTGTGTCACGGGTTTCGCCCTACAAACGCTGTCACTGTCCTGACATCATAATGAAAAAGCCTCATTAAAAGAAATTCCGGACAGTTCTTGACCTTAGTAGATAGTTTGGCACACTCTGAATCACACTCCCATGAATATTTGAAAGAAATTGTCCACCAAATCTTTATTTTAATTAAGATTTGAATTCAAAAGATTTGAAAATTCACATGTAAGATGTGAGGAAAAGATTTTGGTCATTGATCTGTTATGAGAAAAGTTTCCTCAATGTAACTTATTTGTTTGACTTGAGATCCACTTTAAACTCTTGTCTCTTAATATAGTTTGTCCAGCAATTACTGTAAATAATTGCACATAAACAAATTCCTGTTGTGACACTCCCTCAATACCAAATCAGCATGATGGGCGCTAATGTTCTGTAATCTAATTCCTCTCTGGCGTCTGGCACCTCCACCAGCCGTCCAGACTGGATTTGCAGTGGTCCCTTCTGGCTGTTTCATTAACCCCACCCGATCCTTCAGCCAGCACTGCATGCGTGTGCAGCCGCCTCCGTCTTGTTACACGTTATGATCCTGCAGTGGCACCTGTTCAGCCGTGCCCGAGCACAATGTGATGACTGTGATACTGCGAACAGCTGCAAAAACAGCTTCCTTCCTGCGTGAAATGAGTCTCCCACCTATTCAATAGATGATGGAGCACCTTGCAAATCTCCCTGTTTTGGGGTCAAAGGCCTGGAGGGGGCAGACGGGACATTTTAGGGCTAACAGGGATCGAGATCTAGTTTCCCTCAGGGAGAAAAACAACTAAACGCCAAATACCAGCCATCTCTAAAGCTCTTGGTTAGATTTTTTTGATATCTACTAAAATGTTCCTTTTCACTAAATTAGAAACTGCAGAAACCACCGTTCTGTGACCATTGATAGTAAAATATGTACATATAATAAACATAGTTCATTTATTTTACTGATAGACTATTTTTTTATTTGTTAATTAGCTGTTATTTGGCCATTATTTGAAGTGTAATTATCAGCTAATGGCAGTTTCAATATCTTTTCAAATTGCGTGAGAGTGTGTTGATAGTAGAGCTGCACGATTAATAGGTAAAAGATGGTGATCACCTTTTGAAAGTAATTGGCTGTTCAGTTAACGTTTGTGTTGATGACATTGTTTCGCTACTAGGTGGCGACAAGTGACTCATTCATGAATCATTCATTCAACAGATTCATTCCAAAAAACGCTGGATCATTCAGTAATGCAACTAGTGAAGTATTTATGATTGAGTCATTGAATCATTCATTCAATATTAATATTTCATTAGAGTCTCTAGTAAATTACACGTTATTTAGTTTAGTTCAGAATCGTGGGACAATCGTGATCTCTGTTTGAAACAAAAACAAAAATTGTGATTCAATTTATCGAGAATCGTGCAGCTCTAGTTGATGATATTTTACATTTTGGCGAATTAGTTGCGAATTTGTTGATTGTCATTGAGACGTTTTCATAAAATCGGTTTTAGGGTTGTAACGATATACCGGTACGATGATATACCACGATATAAACACGTACGATTATCATACCGTGTACATTTGCTTATCTACGGTATTGGGAGAAAATAAAAGACGCAGTTATCTCCGTTATCTCTAATCTCTATCCCTCGTCGAAATATAAGTTAAAATTGGCAGTATGGGAATACTTTGCATATAGAAAAGACGAACACTTATTTGTCCTCAAGGATAGACACAGTTTGCGAAAACTGTGGTCGCACCGCGGCTTCAAAAAGTCGTGTACTACATACTCAAGTATGCGTGCCGGCGCCGCTATAGTTTAAAAGTGCCTGCTTCTCACTATCTGAGGATGTGAACACAAACACTGAGAGAACACTTAATAATCCTTTCATCATTTTATTTGAGAAAACCCCTGTCAAATACACTGACACTCAAAGCTCTTCACTACAACCTGTCAAAATAAAAGTCTGCTTTTTAACTTGAAGAAATTGACAGAAATTATGATTGTATTATGATGTAGCCTACTTCTAAAATAATAATAATTTATAGAAACTTAAGGAATATAATTTCCCCCTCGTTTTTATTTAGTAAATATCTGTTGTGCACCCCTTAGCGAAAACATAAAAGGATAAAAGTTATTTTCAATTGATTACATTAAAACATTAATTAAATTGTTAAAGCTTTATGCATTAATTTTATTACCACCATTTTTGTAAGTATACTTGTATTGTATCATAAAAGTACAGAATCCAGAAAAGTTAAGTCAAACCAGAATTTATGAATTAAGAATTATTAATTATAATTTGTTAAACTAATATATAATCAATGATGAAATTTACTTGATTGTTTTTGATTAATGAAATTTGAATAAACACATGCTTTCAAACATTTGTTCAACCAAAAAAAAAAAACCCCTGTTATGATTGTTTAATACCGTGAAACCGTGATATTTTCTGAGACGATTATCATACCATATCAACCCTAATCGGTTTACAGCCCACTGAGGGTTAAGTTTAGGGGTGAGGTACACCTTTATTAGATTCGTATGAAGTCACCAACTCGTAAAATAGTTACGTTTTCTCTTGGGATTGGGTTGGATAGTACACATTCTATACTGTTATCTTTTACTCCAATTTTACTTACTGTTGTAAGTAAAATTTGAGTAAATATGATGTAAAATAAATATTATTATAGTACTATCACTAAATTATTTCATTAGTCTTATTTTGGCCATTGGCCACCTTGATTTCTGTTGGCATTAGCCATTGACAAACTTACTGCTCAATTGCGTTTAATTTTATTTTACATCTAATCGTGTGGTGACATTTCACCAAATTAATTTCACATTGGACGTTATTTCAGTCAGTAATTTCACATGATATTTCCCCAGGCAGATTTTACAGTGAGTTTGCATGACCAACTTGAACCATTTGAAAAGTTTTCTGTTGATGTGGCTACAATGAAACCTTGTTGGTCCAAAATCCTTCTCCACATAACTGTATATAAAATGTCAAATATGCTTTAATTCACTGTATTGCATCTCATAATATTGTTGCTTTAGTGTCATTGAAAACATTATCTTTAAGTGTCCAGTTCCTTCCCCAGTTATTCACCGTGGGCTTCAGTGCTCACGTTTTGAAGTGGGCCGTTCTCTTGTCTTATCAGATTAACAACCCAATTAAACGGCTTGTGTTTTAAGAGGACAGGTGGAGTTCATCAGGGTCTCTTCATGCGTCTCTGTTTGCCTTCACTCCTCTACTGTCTCAACATCTGTGGGTGGCACAGTGTGTGGGGCAAGTCTAAAATGACAGTACGGTCCACCCCAGTGGGCCTTGTTTCATATGTAGGACTTATAAATCAACGGCTCTGTCAAACTCATCCTCCCTAGCATACCAGCTGTGCTTTTTGTTGCACCTTTTAACACAAGTACACAGAGTAACTGATGACATGTAATCTGTATTATGTTCAGATTCCAAAAATCAAGTACTCGTAATTAGAGTATATTACATTGTATAATGCTCATAATCAGATTATAGTTACTTTTTATGGATTACATGATTACATATTATTCACACAGTGGCAGTAAATCATTCATAAGTTTTTTTTTTTTCTCTCTTTTTTAAAAATTTTCCTCTCTAAAAATCCAAGTGTTTATCATACCATTTAGCTTTGACTATTCACAATACAGAATGGTCATGTAAATAAATTTGGAAACCATCCTTTTGAATTTGGTGGGAAACGCACCTCTCAAGCAATTATGAAACAAATAATTATGCAAGTTACTGAACACTGGTGATGTATAGCTATGACACTAAGTCGTCCTCATGTCCAGTGAACTTTACTAACCTGAAAGCCTTTGGGAGTGTAACGTCATTGCTGTTTTCATGTTTATTAATGTTTGTTCATGTAAGTTAATATTTCAATAATTTAACAACACGTTTGCATGTTTACAGTTCTCTGATGTCGGTTAATGGTAACATGCAGGTAAAGAAAATAAATCTTTCTGTTTTTAGTCTTCATGTGTTTAAATGATTTCCTTTTAGTGCTGTCAATCGATTAAAAACATTTACTAAATAATCACACATTTTTGATTAATCATGATCAATCCCACGGTTCCCACTTAACTTTAAAGTTTTTAAATATACTTTTATATTGCAATAATTTCACATTCAATCTTCAAATTAATGTAGAAATAACAAAGACGGTATATTTTTAATATTTGTTTAATGGCATTTTTTTAATGACTGAAGGTGAGTATCACTGATACAATACTACTCATAATACTCCTAATATTTAACCATTGACTATAGCCATTCAACATTACAGTATAATTGAGAGCTATTAATTTGAACATTAGATTTAAAAAAAATAACTTTTAATTTAAGTGAACTTAAAACAATCTTTACATAAACCCATTATAATAAATGTTATATTTAGCTACCTGTGCCCTTCAGTAAGTAGGAAATATACAGAAACTGAATAAAGTCATCAACAGTAAATTCTAAATTAAATATAGATAAATCCTTAAAGCTATAGAAGTTATTGCTTTCCTTATTTTTCTTTTGTTCTTTGATGAACAGACATCACAGCAGCTGGTTATTGGGTTATTTTGAAGGGCACTGCGTGTCTGAAAAGTCTCCAGTTTGATGTGCTTGTAAAAATAGACGTTCTGCGTCTAAATAAATGCAATTGTTGTCAAGAAAAAAGCAGCAGCAGTTTGGTGAGGTGGCCAAACCTAGCTCCGCCCCTGTGTTAACTGCGTTACATATTTTTAACGTGTTAAACTGGAAAAATTAATCGCCTGCGTTAACGCGCTAATTTTGACAGCACTATTTGCATTTTTTTTTTATGATTTAATTAATTATTAGCGTTTTATCACCTCACAAACCCACTGCAGTTCTTACATTAAGCCCAGTTTGGGAAACCCTGGTGTATTGTAATGTTTAAAGGGATCCCTGGTATTAAGACTTGTATGGCTTAATATAACGTAAATGATGTCTCTTACTGAAATATGTAGTAGAAAACCCATTAAAGATTTATGTAATTTAAGAAAATCACATCGTTTTATACATATTTTGAACTATGGGGGGGCGCCATTATTCTGATGACGTAAAATGGTTGCACTCGGTGAGCTACTAGCGCTACCTGATGCTATTTTTACCACAACACATCTCGAAATAGACAACTCGGAAAATACAATACTGATATGACGACCACAGCTACTGAAAGAGCTTACAGGTGGCGATAGATATAAGTATAGGTTTAAACCAAATGCTGTACCATCGGTTTTTCCCCACAAGGAGTCTAAACGCCCCGGATTTCGAGGGAAATCCGTGCTGAGAAACTCCTCTAACATTCGGCATGTTTACATCCTAACAGATGACATCTAACGTTCTTGTCTCAGCTGTTTGTAAGCTCTTTCAGTAGCTGTGGTCTACTAAAAGACTCAAAGACATCAGGGCTAAAGTGGAGAGAAAAAAGAAGCGGGTTTTTATTAAGTTTTATTCGTCCTCAGGGACCTTCTCATGCTTTTCTCCTCCTATTATCGCTAGGAAAGCAGTCTTACATAGCTTCTCTTGTTGCCCTTTGAATGAAAATTACAACCAAAAGCCACACAATGTGGTATCGTATCAGTATTTTATTTTCTGAGTTGTGTATTCTGAGTTGTGTTGAGGTAAAAAGCCAAAGACTATAGAAATAAGCACCAGTAGCTCACCGAGTGCAACCATTTGACGTCATCGACGCAGAATGTACTGTGCACGTGAAATAATGGCGCCCCCCGTAGTCCAAAAACGATGTAGATTTTTTTTAAATAATATACATTTTCATGGGTTTTCTATTACATATTTAAATAAGAGACGTTACGTTATATTAAGCTATACATGTCTTAATACCCGGGGATCCCTTTAATGCATTTTATAATGGTGATATATTAAAAAAAATGGAATGTATATTTTTTTCTGTTTGCTTTTGTATATCAATATGGTACATTAAATGGTAAGTTTAAAACACGTTTGGTTAAAAAAAAAAAAATCAGTCTAATCTAGTAATTTAAAAGTAATCTAAAAAGTAGTCAGAATACATTACCTAAAATGAGTAACTAACTCTAACTAACTAACTACAGTTTTCATTATGTAATCTGTAATTAGTATTGGATTACAGCTTGTAAGTAATTTACCCAGTGTTGAAACACAGAATTGGTGTCTAAAATGGCCATGCAACTCCATCGGCTCTCTGGAATATTTGATTGTAATTGGTGAATGGCAGTATTCTGCTAAACTGTGTAATTGACAGGTTTATTTTGTGTTAATGACTGGCTGACTGTACATTATCCCTCACTTGTTTAATGGAAAATCAGTCATGACTCTGATACAGGCTGATTAGTGATTTCCAGATTTTCCAACGGCAGATTGGAGTTTGACCGCAGACGCGTCTTATAAAGTTCTGCTCAGAAATGATCGTCTGCCATCAAAGACCCATTGTGAAGGTGGTGAGCTCGGCCCTCACAAAAATTAACCTTGGTTTTAATATAGTAAAAGTGTAATAACCATGTTTTTTTTGGTGGATTGATTAAAATTTAACCACAGTTTTACTACAAATACCATGGTTAAACTATGGTTAGTGTAGCAAAACCATGGTTAATTTGTGGTTTAATTTGTGTTTTGTTTTTTTTTGTTTTTTTGTATTTGTAGTATAAAAAAAGCACTATTTGTGCTTGCAAGGACTGACTGAAAACTGACATTTGTTTAGATTTTGGTTGTTAAGATAGTGTATGTTTTATATCTACAAAGCAATGTCAGAAACCGTCGTTCAGACTGTTGCAGCCAAATGTTTTGGTCCATCCAGTATCTTGAGGTTTGCATGTTGAAAGAGGCCAGTTTGAACAGAGTTTGATAGTGTTCGAGCACAACCCATGCTCTTTGGAGAGGTTTTGTGAGCAAGCCTAGTATGCACATAAAGTTTATATGTTCTTCAGCCAATCAGGTTCCTCTCCTGGTTCTCTCCTGGCTTGTTAGTTGTAGAGAGGGCATGAATGGCATCTTTGTCCCAAAAAATTCAAATTCCTCCACAGGAATCCAGGAAGTGGAGAGCAGCTTCAGCCAGGTTAGCGCTCCTGCCCCAAAGCATCCTGCTCTCATCAGGGCCAATGAAAGTCATGTGGATATAGACTTTTTGGCTTTTGAGAACTTGAATAACTGTCAGCGAATAAACACAACATGCATAAATGGATTTATTTATAACATTGAACACCCTAGTTAGTCTTTATTTGAATGTACATTGATGCCTATTACCTGTATAAAGTACTTTTGCTGTTAGTTCTCATTCTAATATGTGAAAAACTAATGTTCTTCAAATTTTTGGCATCTACATCTTTCATCAAGTAACCTTTACCCATTTTTAGTTTGGCTGATTTAATTATTTGTACTTACCTGAATAATGTGTTGTCAGTTCCATCTAACCTTTTTTTTTTTTTTTTTTTTTTAAAACCAGAAATGCCCACAGATCCTGTCTGCGGTTTAAACCTTTCAGCAATCGCTGGGAATTGTAGTCGTGCTTTTGGTTTGGTTTGGTCTGGTGGTGAACGGTGCGAATCACTGTCTGCACTCCTATTGGTGGTTTACACCTCATGTCACTGCTGATTTGCATAAAGTTGAGCTAAAGTTTGAGCCTGAGTAACAGTAAAATTAAAATAAAAAAATAAAATTCTCTAAATATTGCAATAAATTAAAAAGCTATAAAGTTCAGTTCAAGGCAAATATATATGTAAGAACGATTTTACAAATTTTACGAATATACACTAGGGCTGGATGATTTGTCCAAAAAAATTATTAATTAATAATGAATAAGAGTTACGTAAAGATATAATTTATAAAATTAATTTTAGTTAAAGTTTTAGAAATTGTGTTTTGTCATTTTTAACAGTTTATATAGTTATTGTTTTTGTTTGTTTTCATACATCTTAGACTAAAAGAAAATGAGAAAAGGCACCTTTTAATTATAGTCATTTAATTATAATAGCCCTGGTGTAGTCACAATGTGAGTCTATTGTGGTTTGAACCGTAGATATATTGTATTTTTCCATTGTTTTAAGCCAGTGCTTTCCCGTAATCTTTTGGAGTTTCTTTTCCTGCGTTATTTAAAGCTTTTGATTGTGGTCGGTCACGGTCAGTGGGATAGTGTAGCGATTGTCAGAGCAGCTGTGTGGTCTGTGTTGAGTGGTGAGTTAATTCTGCCTTATGGTCATATGGGAGCTAACAGACAAGGTCTTCTGGTCACGCAGAGCCGCAGATAGATTGTTTCTCTGACCAAGCCTTAGATGGGAAAATGTGTATAAGGAGAGATATACATCTGTGTTTATTTGTGTAGTTGTGTTAGTGGTTTGTTTTTCTATATATTGGTAAGGGTTTGTGGCAGGACTGACCCGCTACGGATGGAGGAACACATCATTGCCCGGCTGTACTTTGCTCTGGCCCTCAGTTTGTAAAAGCAAATGGAAATTGTGTTTATTAAATGTACTTAGAGTGGATGAGGTGAAGAGTTGCATTGGCGTGAATGTTAAAACACAGTTCATTAGAAAAAAAAAACATATCCTGTGTAAACAAAAGGTGAACAAAGCAAACAATAATAGTTTTTTAGGGGGGGGGGGGGGGGGGAGAAACATGTCGCATATTCAATGAATGCTTTTAAATCCTCAGGTACACTTGCCCCATAGACTTCTATTGGGACAAGATGAAATCATCTATGTTAATGAATGTCATGAATGCTGTCCATAGAGATGAACTTGTATTGAGTTCAGAATATCCCTTTAATGCTGTATTAGTATGGTAGTTCTCCAAAATGCTAGCAAACGTTAGCCATTATGAATATGACGGATGATGAAGAAGATGACAGACTTTGCTGTTTAAGGACAATAGAGATCTCACAGTGTCAAGTTCACAGATAAAGATCTTGTATCCTGGAGATTTACATGTACAGACATGATTGTGCTTTCCACAGTCCTCTGAATACAGACGTAATGACTGCTGTCTGTGTGAGGAAAAACAATGATACCGGCGGGGGTGGTTTATGTATAGTATTTGGTGATATTAGCTTTTGTCAAGACTTCTGTGGGAGCGCGTTCTTTGCAGTCGTAATCATAACCACGTAAGAAAAGCACAAAGGTAGTCAGAAGATTTTTTTGTGATTTGGTAAAAACTACAAATAGCTTGCTTGTGATGTTTTTTTGATGGGTAGATTACTTACAAATTACATGACAAATTGTAGTTTGTAACATAATCCATTACATTACATATTTTTGGTAATATAATCAGATTACTTTTAGATTACTTTTGATCTAACTCTTAATCACATTGATTTAAATAGGATAATCTTGTACCATATTGATGATAAAATACAAAGAGAAAGAAAATGTTACGTTCATTGTTATTAACAACATGAAGTACATTAAAAACTGGGGTTCATGAATGAACTGCAGGGGGTTTGTAAGTTTAATGACATGCTAACAGATAAATCATAAGAAAATAAATAAACAATCAAAATGAGACACTCGCAAAAAAGATGAACTATTTGTTTACCTGCATGTCATATGACCATTAAGTTAATTATTAACTTTTTACCTTAATATCTCAGGGGTGGTTTCAGGTAAATATGTAAATATATTAGCTGAAAAAAGTTTGGCTGACCAAAAAAAAAAAAGTTTGGGAATAAATAAGAAATAATGTGAATTTGTACATTTTAATGTGTTTGAAAAACAAATGCCTTCCAAAGACAGTAATACATGGTTAAATAAACCATGACTGATAATCCAAATAAAAATGAATGTGTTCATGCAGTGTTGACATGTTGAGAAAACGCTTCTTAAAGAGGTCATATGATGTTGCTAAAAACAACATTATTTTGTGTATTTGGTGTAATGCAATGTGTTTGTGGTTTAAAGTTCAAAAAACACATTATTTTCCACATACTGTACATTATTGTTGCTCCTCTAAGCCCCGCCTTTCTGAAACGCGTCGATATTTACAAAGCTCATCATTCTGAGAAGCGAGGCGTGCTCTGATTGGCCAGCTATCCACTGCGTTGTGATTGGCCGAATACCTCAAGCGTGAGATGGAAATGTTACGCCCCTCACCGTATTGTGATGGTGTTTCGCGGCGCGACCACACAAAAACAATAAAACCCATTACAAATGAGGCATTTATTGCATCCATTGGGGACGTAATTACTGATTATAATGACTTATACTGTCTTTTTACGCGTCGCGTTACATCACTCTGCGTAAACATTACCATGTCTGCATTTGTGATCGGAGAAACACAAACAACAAGCTCTACTCTACACTGCTCAAAACTCGTGTTTGAATCATCAGTGGCAGAAACATACTTACAGGCTGTGAGTCAGAAGTGCCAGACTGTCCTTTCAAAGTTGGAATTGCCGCTCTTTATAGAAACAGCCTTTGTGCGAGCCAGCATTGTAGCTTCCAAGTTCAGGAAATAGTCCTCTGTAAAATGTGCTGCACACATTCCAATATTTGCGTTGTACTGCTCTGGAACAGTGTTGTAAATACAACTTAACCACTGATTTCTAGTTGTGTCCTCTTTTGGAAGCCCAAACAAAGTAGTTTCTCTTTCATAATGAAACAGCGTCTCCAGGACATGGTGCCGGCGGCAGCAACAATACTACAGCCAGAATAAAAGTCCCGCCTTCTTTCACTGCATATATGTTTGGGCGGTGTTATGAAAATCTCCCCACATTGTGACGTAGAGATGTGGGGCGTGTTTAAATGAGCCGCTTTAAGGGGCGTGGCAGAGTCTTAACTCTGATCAAGAATATCTCTTTGGTTTTGAAACTTTAGTCTTTGCAACTTCAAGGATCTTATCTATGCATGAACAGCTTGTAACACTCCAAAGAGAAAGGAAAACTTGAAATCGCATCATATGACCCCTTTAAAACTTAAATGATTTTTGTACATCCAGTGGTCAAATGCTGTGTGGCCTCTCAATTTTCTGTGTAATTATAACCACATTTGTGTGAACATCCACAAAACTGGAAGACTTTCCTAATGTTCATAAGCGGTAGGCTATTTCAGAAAGGAAAATTTAAAAGATAATAAAGTAACTGTAGTCTGATTACAAGTATTTTAAAATGTAATATAATCTAATCAAGTACTTAATTTTGGGAATCTGATTACGTAATCCAGATTACATGTAATCAGTTACCCAGCTCTGTTGATGAGAGACACAGAAGCTGGGTTTCCATCCAAAGTTGCAAATTTAACTTATGCACAAAATTGGAATATGATTGAAAACATTTGCAAATAAGCACCAATTCAATCCAACGAGTCAAAGAGAACAAAATCATCACTTCCTGATAAATTGACACTAAATATCACTAAGAAAAGTAGGAGAAGCCACTGAATATAATAATTTTTGAATATAATAAATTACTTGCGCCTCAGAGCGAGCAGACCAAACACAATAAATGCAGTTATTGCTTTCGGAGGTGGATGCTTGCTGTTTGGGAACACAGTCGTGTAAGACAATTATGCAGAAATACTTTGATGACAGACTTTGCTCGGGCATTTCAGAATGACCATAACATTTCAGAGGCTGTGGAACAAGATCAGTCCACTGGTTAGTCAGGTTTTACCGTCCCACAGCGCAAAGTCACATGACTTTTTTGATGCACAGAGGAATTTATTCAGCAAATTCGTTTCCATCTCCTATTATTTGCTTTAACCCTTTTTCACAACTCAAAAACCACCTCAAGCAAGTGTAAATTTTTTTTATTTTTATTATTAAGCGAAATTTGGTGTTTCCAACTCTCGTTTCTGATGCAATACTCCAAAATGCGCTTAAAAAGAGGGTGATGGTAGAGTATGCTGGCGATATAAAATTTTGCAACATTTTGAATATCACAATAATTGAAGTCAATTTACCTGGACCTGAACATCATTATATGACTTGGTCTCAAGTATAACCTACTGACACAGGTGAAGGTGGAGATGACAGCCACATAAGACAGCAGCAGATGAGTGTAGAAACAGGTTTCATAGGCTGATGTGAAGTTGACATCATGTCAGAGTGAATTAAAGAGAGGTTATCTCACGCTTGACAGGTTCAACCCTCCTTTACCCCCTCCAACATCAGCTACACTCATGAAACATCTCTGTATGGTTCAAACTTCACTCACTCATCGCAGCTGTTTATTGAATATGTTTTACTCCGCTCCACAGGGAATCCGGGCTTCATTTCCCATTCCCAGTGCATGCTGCTCCTCTCCCAGCACGAGCTGTGCTCGCTGGAGCAGGACTGACTACTGTCTGTCTGTCTGAATGGGAAGTCTTCAGAGCTTCACTCTGCGGGGTAGAAAATGGGCAGAGGCGCCAGAGATTAGACCCTGGAGACGCCTGTCATTCACAGGGCTGCCTCTCTTTTGTCTAAAAGTAAAAGTTGGCACGTTGGAATGCTGTTTTTACAGGAGTGATATAAAACCTTCTGCTATATTTGAAGATCATCACTGGCGTATCAGCTTTTGTTAGCAAGCAAGCATGAACTTTACTATTTCTCATAGTCGGATTAGGGATTTAAACAACTCCTGAAGAGAGAAGAGAGACTATATAGGGAGTTTAGAAATATTGTGAACCAAAACTATGAACAGAATCATGGAAAGTTGATAAATCAATATATTCTCTGTCAATCTGATAAGAAATAAAATGACCTGTTAATAATCAATATCTCTCCATTGCTTCCTTCTGTTTTGAGCATAAAATAGAGGGTGCAGTCTCCATCTTGCAACAGTTGCCTTCAAACACATTTGTTATATAAAAAAGTCTGTAGACAGTGATTGAGAGTAGTGCTTCACTGATAAGACGTTGGTAGCTAACAAGATTCACCAACAAATAACTCTTTATGCACTGGTTCTTTTTAATGAGTCAGTCAAAAATTTCACAAAACAGCCTCACAGTTGCTTGCAAATTAGCGGTTTAAATCAGACTCTCAATCAGTCACTGAGTTCACAACTGACTCCCAGTCATTTTTCGCTGGTGTCTGATTCAAAGTAACCCAGGAGCTGGGTATGCTTTAGGTTTTATTAGCTATGCACTCAATGTACTTGAGCTTCTGAACAGCCATGTTTGTTGAGTGATCCTTTAGAGAATTGTTTGGCTATGAAATGTTTCATTCAGTTATATTGCTTGTCCTGCAAATGATCAGCCTCAATGTATCCAACTATTCATGAAGGTTTATTTGTTTGTGATAGGCCTGGGCAATATGTCAAAAATATCTGACAACATTTATCCAAAAAAAATACCATAATATCCCCCACTAAAAACACATTAGCAACCTAATAGCAACGTCCTGGCAACCATTCACGTCATTATGGAATTGACCTAGCAATCATTCAGAGCACCATAGCAAGCACATATGAGCTTACTACCAAAGATCTCATTAGCAACTCATTAGCCACCAACCACATTGTAGCATCACCTGGAGCATCCTAGCAATCCACACAACCCTAGCCTGTTTTCTTCACATAGTCATAAAATGAAATATATGTATTTTGAAGTGAAATAATTGTTGTCCAGATGAATTAAGGTAATGTTAAATGTAAAAGCCCACACTCTGGGCTTCATGATGCATGTTCATACAGGTACTCATACACTTGCCTCGCATGCTTTCCTTCAGTAAACTTTGTATTTCAGAAGTATACAGTTCAGGTGCTTATTACACACTAAAGCCAAACTTTGATCTGAAATGAGGCCAATGCAAATAGTTTGACTCAAATACATTTCAGTTAAGGTTATCGTTTGGGTCAGAGAGACTGGTTAGCGTTAAAAGGTCCAGATCTTGTCTTGTCTAGCCCAGCTGGGCCTGTCTGTCTAAAGCACACCTGGGCGTCTGGCCTTGAAGTTCCAGCTGGATGAAAACAAAGAACAAACTGAGAGTCTGAGGGAGGGGTGAGGGGGTGTTCTGCTTTTTCTCAAAGCTACATTCTTTCACCTGCGTTTCAGCATCTTACTAATCAACATCACAAGTTGTCCGTCTGGACCTGTAAGCGCTGGCACTGATCTGCTTGATTAGTTCTTTAGGTTATCTTTCTTCATGCCTGTGCTTTGTTTTCTTCTCCCGATAGTAATCCTGGTGCAAGCCGCCTCGTTCTCTTTCACCAAGGAGCCAAAATCCCAGGATGCCCTGCATGGGCGCAGTGCCATGCTGCGGTGCGAAGTAAACGACCCTCAAGGTGTCGTCTACTCCTGGAAACACAACGATGAGACAGTCACCAATTCTGAGAGACGATTTCTGGATGGGGGCAACCTGAAATTCACTGCCATTGACAGGACGCTTGACTCAGGAAACTTTCAGTGTTTTGCCTCAAAGAACAGCACTGGTGAAGAATACCACACCGGCGAGGCCTCCTTCAACATCAAATGTGAGTGTAATGCTCAAAATCTCTAATAAACTCCCTGTCTAGTCAAACTCCCTGTGTTTGCTGCCTCTTGCAAATGATTTTCCTGGTGTGTAAAAACACACGTGAACCATTGGCCCTCCTAGCCGTCCCACTTCACCCCCTTTGCGTCTGCAGCAAGCTAAACAACGCCCGCGTGAGAGAAGGTTATTTTGAGCCAGCAAGTGGAAGCCAGACAAAGCGCCCCTTTATGCCCAATGCCAAGATTAATTGGTTGAAATGCAGCGTCTGGCCGCTTGTGTCAGATAACAAGTAAGGTCAACTGAATGGAGAGGCCTGTTTTTGCGGCGGGCGCAAAGCATGACCAGATGGTGTGAATGGGGGAGTTTGTTTTTGATAATGAGCGCCGAGAGTTTCGACAAGGGTTTCAGCCATCTCCTGATCATCAAGCTGTTAGTCTTTAACATGTCTGTCTTGCAGGGTTGGAAAGTGGTGTGGTGAGTCTGAAGAGTCCAGAATCAGAGGCTGAGATTCAGAGTTCGTCACAAGTGGTGCTATGGTGCAACATTGACGGACACCCACGGTGAGGAACTGCATGTCTGATTCTTAGCCTTAGATCAGAAACATGCTGTGGATGCAAGTGCATTTAGCTACACCAGGTCAATTTTACAGTTCATAATGCAGAGCAAGCACTCCTTGCATTGTTTCGTAAAGGTCCAGGTATACTTCATTTTCTGCATTCTGCAAGGTCTACCACAAAATAGTATACTCTAGACCAGGGGTGTCCAATCCTGCTCCTGGAGGGCCAACATCCTGCAGAGTTTAGCTCCAATCACCTCCAACACACTTGTCTGGAAGTTTCTAGTGAGTCTGAAGACCTTAATTAGGTGTGTTTTTATTAGGGTTGGAGCTAAACTCTGCAGGACAGTGACCTTCCAGGAACAGGTTTGGACACCCTTGCTCTAGATTGACACCTAACACCGTGTCCTAACTACAAGCAATGCAACAAGATTCCAGCGACAAACAATTTGGCTGTCCACACCAGACGAGACGGGACAGAATCAATCAAATATCACAGCCAATCAAAAGCATGTGTGGGCGGGCTCTCTCTGGAAGCGCACTGCACTCACAACCAAATGTATACGTTTATAATCGAATTTATAAATATTAAACCTTTTTAACATCATTAAATGTACATACTGAGTGACTGATACAATTTTTGTTATGGAAAACGCTTGTTGGTTTGCAGTTTTAACGTACATGTTTGCTTTAATTTATTTTCAGGATCTGAGGTAAACCATCTGTTGTTGCTTTCAGTATGGCTACAGATGTCATGCAATATGGTATTCAAACTCACATTAGCCACTTTTAACATTGAATTAAGCACATAATAATAGGGTTGGGAATCAAAAATCGATTCCAATTCAAGAATCGGATACTTAAGGTCAGGAATCAGATACTTCGATTCCGCCTATCGATTCCTGTGTGCGTGTTTTTTTTTTTTGTTTTTGTTTTTTAATGTGAAGACCCGACCTAGCGATCTGCCAGGACCATGCTCACTAATCTAAGAGCTCCAAAAACAAAAATATTCCAAAATATTCTGTGATCACATACTCATGAACATAGCAACGGCATTGATTTTGGACAATATATCAACAAACTCTAAAGAGAGAAAGGGCTTGTGGTTACCTTTGCATTGATTTGCAATCCACTTGCAGTCTCTTTAAGGGGTTGTTGGTCATTGTTAATGTCTTGCTTGATGGGGACATTGAATTTAGTTTGAAATTTATCATAGCCTCTTCAACTACTTGTAGCCAACCCTGCTTCTGCAAGGCTACCTTCCTGAAGACTTCAGTTCCAGCTCTGCTCCAACACACCTTCCTGTTATTTTCAAGTGATCCTGAACACCTTGATTAGCTGGTTCAGGTGTTTTTGATTAGGGTTGCAGCTAAAATAGGGGTAGGCAACCCTCGAGATCCACTGTCCTGCAGAGTTTAGCTCCAACCCTAATCAAACACACCTGAATTTGCTAGTAAAGGTCTTCAGGAATACTAGAAAGCTACAGGCAGGTGAATTTGTTCAGGGTTGCAGGTAAACTCTGCAGGAAAGTGGACCTTGAGGGCCATAGTTGACTAAACTCTGCAAGTATGTATCGCTGCAGCCCGGAGACCTCCAAGTGGGAGGGACTTATGCCGCAAGTAGGTTGGGAGACCTCCAAGAGGGAGGGTAGGTTTAGGGTTGGGTTTGGTGTAGGCAATATTAACAAGTCCCACCCATTTGGAGCTGACCCGCCCATTTGGAGATGGCTCCAACCTCCATTTATACCTATCTCAAACTCTGCAGGTCTGTAGCTTTCCAGTAACAGGGTTGATTACTTCTGATCTAGAGAAACTTCTGCAGTTTTCTCAGCTATAATAACCCTGCTCCTGACTGAATCTACAGGCCAACCAATCGCTGGCACAAAGATGGAACATTCCTATCAGAGAAGAGCTACAAAATCAACAACAAAGACAGAACGCTTACACTGCCGAACGCCAGTCCTGATGACAACGGGGTCTACTACTGCTGTGCGAAAAATGCAGCAGGCCATGTGTGCAGCAGTGACAACTTCACCCTCAACATCATAGGTATGTGTGTTTGTCATTGTTCAGTTGAACCACAGGTAATATTTTGTTTCTTCGAGAATCTGTCATTGAGGTTTTATGTTCCCGTTATGTAATTAATGGTCTGGATCTCTCTCTGTAGATAAGAGTTTCCCTCAACCGGTGGTGAAGCCAGAAGATTTGGTAGTCATGAGGAATGAGGAAGCGCTTTTCCACTGTCAGTTCACGGCCGAACCGCAGCCTACCGTTGAGTGGTACCATGAGAATGAGCTGGTGGCCAACAAGAGCCGGTACTACACTTTAATTCAATTTGAGTGTAATTAGAAGAAATTTGTGAACTTCTTTATAAAGTTTGAAAGCATTCTTATATGCTTTTGCACAATTTGAGTATTGAAACATTAGAATCATGCAACTTAAGAGAAGATTCTAATAGAACAGTTGGAATTTGGAAGTAAAAATCCAATTCATTTGTTCCATAAGAAATGTGACATTTAGTGACAAATTCATTTTTTGAATTCTTTACAGTTATCTTTACCCTGCAAGAATGACCATGCATTTTACCATTTACCTCTATCTTTCCTACAGCATCTTTATTCTGAGCAATGGATCCCTCGTCATCACTCAGGTGAAGCAGCGAAACACAGGCCTCTATAAATGTGTGGCTCAAGGGCCCCGTGGCCCCCCTGTCTCTCTCGAGGCCTCGCTGCGAATTGCAGGTAACAAGCTCAGACCTATTAATGTGCAGTTAGACATGCAGTGATGTAGGAGCTAGACATATCAAAGGGCTTTTTTATAACACCCAATAGGATTACGCTTACGTTACATCATGAACAATGATTTGCTACTAGTTATTGCTATTAAGAGCCGGGTAGTTCTAGGTGCATTTTCATATTAGAAATACATTTATTGGACAAAATTTGTATAGTCATACAGTTAAGGTCAAAAGTTTACATCTCCCTTGCAGAATCTGCAAAATGTTAATTATTTTACCAAAATAAGAGGAATCATACAAAATGCATGTTATTGTTTATTTAGTACTGACCTGAATAAGAATTTGAAGATCGGGGTAAATTGAACTTATTTTGTCTTCTGGAAAACATGTAAGTATCTTCTGTAGCCTCTGAAGGGCAGTACTAAATGAAATAAAAATATATTTAGGCAAAATAAGAAAAAATGTACACACCTTCATTCTGTTCAAAAGTTTTCACCCCCTGTCTCTTAATGCATGGTTTTTCCTTCTGGAGCATCAGTGAGCGTTTGAAAATTCTGTAATAGTTGCATATGAGTCCCTCAGTTGTCCTCAGTGTGAAAAGATGGATCTCAAAATCATACAGTCATTGTTGGAAAGGGTTCAAATACACAAAAATGCTGAAAAACCACAGAATTTGTGGGAGCTGAAGGATTTTTCTGAAGAACAGCAGGCAGTTTAACTGTTCAGGACAAACAAGGGTCGCATGAACAACTAATACTAAACAAAAAACACAGCTGTGGATCATTCAGATAACAACACAGTATTAAGAATCAAGGGGATGTAAACTTTTGAACCGGGTAATTTTTATAAATTCAACTATTATTTTCTCTTGCGGGCTGTATGTCAACATCTTTTATGTGAAATATCTTATTCAGGTCAGTACTAAATAAACAATAACATGCATTTTGTATGATCCCTCTTATTTTGGTAAAATAATTAACATTTTGCAGATTCTGCAAGGGGGATGTAAATTTTTGACCTCAACTGTACTTAGTATGATACCATACTTTGTATATACCAGCATATAGATCTTAAACCTAACAGACATGAATTCAAATCTGCAAAACTCCTATTTTAAATTCATAGATTCATAAATTCATTGTTCAATTCACTTCTATTCAAACCTAATAAAGATTCCATTGTATCTCACTCATGCTGTCTGTGTAGAGGTTTGGTGTGGGTCTCACATACTGGTGAACTCTGGGTTCCTGATGAAGTATATCTCCAGAGCGATTATCTGCAGCTTCAGTAAAGAAGCTCATCTAATCCCTTTCTGTTTACGGCACCTGCTTGGGTGCTTTTACATGACAGAGCGGCTTACAGAGCTCAGATGTCATTGTTTTCAGGGAAGAATGGACTGTTTGGAGCCCTTCTCTGATACCTCACATTACATGTTTCCATGCTTTGCTCTCAAACTCGTTTCTTGTCACCTTTTCTGCTCAGAAATCGAAGACATGATGCCTGAACAGTCCAGAGTGTTCACTGCAGACTCTCTGGAGCGGATGACGTGTCGAGCACCCCATGGAAACCCCAAGCCAGAGGTTTGGTGGGAACATGCGGGACAGCGAGTTCCAGCCGAGGGCAGAGTGCACCAGGATGGACTAGACTTGGTTTTCAGCCCCACTAGTGGCGAAGACTCAGGAATCTACACGTGTTTTGCACAAAATAAGGCTGGACAGAAGAAACAAGAGTTGACTGTCACTGTGGCAAGTAAGTCTTAGGCCAGAAATATAGCCAAATGTGCATAATGTGTGTTAAAGGGTATCAGAGTAACCTTCAAATGTCAGTGCACTTATTCATATTAAGTTAACTAATTTTCTCAGCTCTTCAAAGTGTCGCTATGCCTGAAATGGATTCCTGTCCAGAGTTTGCACTAATACAGCATAAGACTGCATTTATATTACATGAGCCAATTCCAATTTTTTTTTTCTCCCATGTGGCACTGATTGGATACGAACCACAAACATGTAAGCAGGAAAAAAAGCACTGATAATCTCAGATCAGTCTCAGGCCTCATTCATATGTGGAAATAAATCTGATATGAATCAGGTATGTGCATTTGTGTCTGCCTTGTAAGTGGATAGGTCGGATATTCCCCTGGCAGTGCGAGTCGTTAATCATTGAAAAAGCAATGGTGGTGAATTACGTCAAACCAGGGGGACACTTTTCCGGGTCAGTACACAGTGTTGCCAAGTCTGAAGTTTTCCTGTGGAACTGGGCTACGTTTGTGCTGTTGCTGCACTGTTTTTTGGACTGTCCGCAGGTTAAAGAGATCTCTCCTCCCCACTATTTCAAAGGAGGGGGAAACCATGTAAAAACATGATTCAGCTAGTTTTGGGCTAGTTTTCAATAGCAATTGGGATGGGTTTGTTTCACAGACCTGGCAACCTGTCAGTACGTATAAATGCAGGTATCAGATATGGGTCACTTTTAATAGAAGCTGTAAGCTAGTCATCAGAAAAAATTGGATATAGTCAACAAATCAAAATTGGGCATCAAGAACTATAGTGTAAATGTGGCCTAAGAATGCAACACGTATGTAACACATTTCAGAATGCAACAACGCAAAAAGACTAGCTCGTGTTTCCAGAAGCATTTAATTTGCGTACTCCGTTAGCTTGTGTTTTTCGGGCCCTACTGTCCTCTACTGAATATCTCACATTTCACCAATTTTTCTTCATTATGACCAGTGCTGTCTTATGAATTAAAAGTCCTGTAGGTGATCTATAACACTAAGACAGAAAGTCTCTCAGTATGACACAAATAAATTACTATTCTCAGTTGAACATCTTCCCTTAGAGACTCGTCAGCTGAAGTAACTAGATTTAGTTTTTTTAGCTGAGTTGAACGATTGGATATAACTTCAACATCAGCATGATGCAGCAGGGTTTTCAGAGCAGTAGCCCTGGTGTGGAGATGTTGTTTGATGGAACAATTAAAGGACAGAAACAATAGTAATAATGTTGTTATTATTGTTGTATTGCATTGACCTACTGTTTAAATAAATCTGGCCTATTTGATTGAAACCAGTCTGCAACCACTGTCCTGTTGTGCACTATCCAGTCTAATGCATAAATTGATCACAGCCTTCCTGTTCAATTCAGTACTGTGCTGTTTCATCCCTATTTTCGAGTGCTTTGTTTTCAACGTTTGTGATATGCAACAGAAAAAGGCAACACCTACTCAAAAAAGGCAGTTTTGTTGTTGCACTCAAGTGCACTAGTTTAACGCTTGAAGTATACTTTGGTTTTTACATGCATACTAGACTATGCATACAGTGCCCATGCCTGAAATGTCATCATCAGCATAGTATGTGCATACTCTGCAAACACAGCCTGATTTTTCTAACTGTATTTGTGCATTGATTTTTTTCCTTTTTCCACAATGTGACAGCACTTACCCGTACCACGGGTCACAATTGAAAAGAAATTAAAGACGGAACAACAACAACAAACTAATTGAGACACAACAACAGTAAACACCCGCATCGACAAATGCTTATGTGAGGGGGTTCAGAGATGCTCGCAACTCTATTTTAAAAGAGTACAAAGGCATTTTTATCGGTCACAACTTCTGGGGAGAAATAGCGCTGACACTAGACAAAGACGAAACTTTCTAGTTAGCATGTGTCGACATCAAAACACCCAAAGTGTTTCCCATTTTATGTGATGTTCAGCCAACTGTCAGTGGGCATCTGAGGATGAGAAAACACGTTATTACCATGTTAAAACATGCTAGCAATATGCTTAAACATGCTAGCAGAGTGTAAAATCATGTTAGTAATGTGCTAAAACATGCTAGCAGTGTGTAAAATCATGATAACATTCTAATGCATGCTAGCAACATGCTTAAACATGCTAGCAATGTAAAATCATGTTAGTAATGTTAAAACATGCTAGCAATGTATAAAATCATGCTAGCAAAGTTATAAAACATGCTAGCATTAGCAACATGCTTAAACATGCTAGCAGAGTGCAAAATCATGTTAGTAATGTGCTAAAACATGCTAGCAGTGTGTAAAATCATGATAACAACATTCTAATGCATGCTAGCAACATGCTTAAACATGCTAGCAATGTAAAATCATGTTAGTAATGTTAAAACATGCTAGCAATGTGTAAAATCATGCTAGCAAAGTTATAAAACATGCTAGCATTAGCAACATGCTTAAACATGCTAGCAGAGTGCAAAATCATGCTAGTAATGTGCTAAAACATGCTAGCAGTGTGTAAAATCATAACATTCTAATACATGCTAGCAACATGCTTAAACATGCTAGCAGTGTAAAATCATGTTAGTAATGTGTTCAAATCTCCACCTCTACGAAACAAGATGGCGCCGATGTTCGTGGCATGCTGTCTGTGGTCCTCCCTGTTGTTAGGCTTTGCGTTTGCTCTGCTTTTATTTATGTCTCATTTAGTTTAAACTGTAATGCTACATTGGTTTATGACCGCCTTACACTACTTAACATTCGTAGTGCGGTCACTCCTCTGCCTACATGCAATGTTTGTGGACCGCGTCTTGGCCTCCCACCTTCATCTCTTACCTCTGGATTCCCGTGTCGGATTCAAGTGGATCTACCTCGCCGGAGATGCCGGAGAAGGCGCGGTAAGCGCGGGGGCATCGCCGTACGATGCAGAATGGCCCTGCTACGGAATTATAATCCGCAACATGCTTCTCTCCCGTGGGGATCTGAGTTCGTGCATGGATTCACTGCTGGCCAGCGTTCCCTGGATGGTGTATCTCAGTGCTATCGCCTATTCTTCCAGATACTTCGTCTACCTGCTCGGATCTTCTTCTGTCCTCATGGTGAGTGAGTAGTCTTAACAACCTTACAAATAAGCTGTTTTGATAAAACAGCTGAAAGGATTACACATCACAGCTGAGGCTACTCTGTGTGCCCGGTCTCTGGTAAACAAAACTTTATTTTTAAATGACACTTGCCTGCATGGCGCTGGACTACCATATTATTTACGGAGACTTGGCTTGGCGCCTGTGATCATTCCCGTTCGGAACTGGTACTACGGCTGTAATTTTTAAATTCCCCAGCGTATGTCGGGCCGCGGTGGGCTTTACTGCTATTTTAAGATATACTTTTCACTGTCGTTCATTATCAGCCCCTCCCAAAGCGGTTTTGAAGTGCAGCACACAGCTAGTTTGGTAAACAACTCACCTAAGCTCATATATAGTCCCACTCTCATCTGTCTTAAGGACTTTTTAAGTGAGTTTTACAGTTAATAGGATTGATTACCAAGCGCAATACTGCTGTTAGGTGTTTAACATTCATGTTTGCTGTTCTAAACCTCTGCAGAATTTTTTAAATTTGATTAGGTCTTTTGACTTCACTCAATGGGTTTCAGTCCAACACATCATGGTCCTCCAGCCGATCAGTGTTAACCTGTTTTTCTATTTCAAATGACTGAGATAGTAGTTACTGCAACTTTTTCAGTCACAGACCGGTCTTCTGCTATCTCCAGGGCCGGTCCACCAGCAAGCAGGCAAGCAGACTAGTGGCAAAGCAGGCTGGGGTGCGACGCGTTAGCCCGACGTCGGCTTTCAGCAGCTGGTTCCTGGTACTGGCCACCAAGCTGGCCATGGAAGCACTGACTTGTAAAAATGCCCACGTCCGTTCTACGCCTGAAACAAAAAGAAATGTCATTCATCTTCACTTTCATTTGAACATGCTATCTTTTTAAATAATCACGTGTCGGAATGAGGAAATGCAAACGTTCTGTAGGCGGTCTGTGTATTCCTCTTGGCTTTGTATTTACTCTTCGTCACTCCGGCTGGAGTTTTTTCTGGCACTGTTTGTATTTGAACAGCCATCGAATGATCAGATGGCCCGGACGACAGCAAACTCCAGCGCCCGATTCAACATGTCGAATGGCAAAAAATGCTCCATGGACCAACACAGACCAGCAGTGCAGACACACTGAAAGAAAACTTAGTGTTGCGAAGAACGGCTTATCAGCGACCGTGGCAGCTTGGTGTGTACGGCCTTTAGAAATCCACATCACTTCAGCACGTTTGGCTTTCATCTCTTACTCAGCATTCTGAAAGTGAAGAATTTTCTGTAGCCTATCGATGTATACAGCTCTGGAGTCAGAATCTACTCTGCTTAATCTGGGCTGATGCATAATCTTTTAATTGCATATATAGCGTCCTTCTGATTCAATTGCCCCCTTGAAGTATCGTCTTAGCTATTGCCTGTATGCACTAAAACTACTACCGTACTCAAGACGGACTTGCAGACAGGCTGAACGCAAATGGAAGAAGGACAGATTGCAGGTTTCTTATGAAATTTTGAGAAACTCCTATAACATGTTTCAGAAAGCTGCAAAATGCAAATATTTGTCTGAACTTATTACAAATAATTGTCACAAACTTCAAGTTCTGTTTTTTTACTATTAACCCTGTCTTAAATCCCTCTGTGCATCCTATTCTTGAGCCCTCAAATTCGCTTTGCAATAATTTTGCAATAAGTTTTTTGTTGAGAAAATCACACCATTAAGATCCCAGCTGTTTAATTCAATATATATTTTGCATGATGTTCCATTATGTTCTTCTACCTGGTCTGAGTTTGAGCCTATTGATTTGATTTCATGTAATGAAACTGTTGGTCACCTAAAACCAACCATCATCCCTCAAGATATAATTCCACCTCTTTTTCTTAGACAAATCATGGACACAGTTGGTTCTGGTCTGTTATTTGTTATTAACAAATGTTTGTCTACTGGTTCCTTTCCTAACAGTCTTAAATGTGCTGTGGTGAAGCCTTATCTTAAAAAACTAAACCTGGATCCGTCGTCTTTTTCCAATTTTCATCCTATTTCTAATCTACCCTTTATTTCAAAGATCTTTGAAAAAGTTGTACTGACTCAATTACAATCTCATTTGACTGTTAATTCTGTTCATGAGATGTTTCAATCTGGCTTCAAAGCGCTACACAGTACTGAATCTGAATCCCTTTTAAGAGTCTCAAGTGATATCTATACAGAAACTGATTCTGGGAAATCCATGGCTTTAGTTTGATTAGATCTGAGTGCTGCTTTTGATTTGGTTGATCATGCGGTCCTATTGACACGTTTGGAGACATCTGTGGGCCTCAGTGTTTGAGTCTTACAGTAGTTTCATCCTATCAGCCAGCAGAGTTTTAATGTTGTGATAAGTAACAAGTCACCTCTAACACCCTCACTAATTGTGAGTCTACATGAGATAATCCTTGGACCAGGTATTGTTTACCCTATTATATGCTACCTCTGACCTTCACATTTTTAAACGAATAACAGTATCTTTCCATCTATGTATTTTGATGATGCTCCCAGTCTGCCCTTTAGAAAACTGACCAGTAAAAACGGCCTACAGTGGCTGTTTGACTGTCTGAAGAACAGCTTTGGCTCTCAAATGATTTTTTGCATTTAGTGATAAAACTGAGCCATTCTAATTTAGGCTCAGAGGAAATTGTGTATTATTAGATGTTGACTTGGCAGCCCTCTGGCTTCCTGTAAAACTCATTGCTAGAAATCTGGGTGTTCTTTGACCATAACTTAGAATTAGTGACGGTCAAATGCCATTGCTCAAAATCGTGTTTTTATCATCTTCATCAACTTTCAAAGTAAAGGCACTTCTTATCACAGGTAATTTCCAAACAGTGATCCATGCTTTTGTAACAACCCGCCTAGATTATTGCAATTCACTTTATTCTGGGTGTTTCAGTCTTTCTCTCTGCGTCTACAGTAACGTGCAAAATGCAGCTGCTAGACCTTTCTGGTACTATAAGTATGAGCAATAACCCCTGTTTTATACGGCCATTGCACTGGTTACCCCATCAAATATAGAATTGATTTTAAAAGTTCTTCTATTTGTGTATAGGCCACTCAATAGTTTGACCTCATTTCTGACAGACCTGCTCGCCCATCTGGGGGAACATTGAGATCTGGTGATCTCTGTCTATATCAATAATTACCTAGATGTAGACTTAAAAATCGAAATTGATCGTGCTGCGACTACAGGTCCAAAACTTTGGAATAGTCTGCCTCTTCATATCAGACTATCCCCCTCTATTTCTGCTTTTAAGTCTGCTCTAAAGAC
This sequence comes from Tor tambroides, assembly GCA_021397915.2. Lineage (NCBI taxonomy): Eukaryota > Metazoa > Chordata > Actinopteri > Cypriniformes > Cyprinidae > Tor > Tor tambroides. Next base: position 35,175 of record JAFVLL020043379.1, read on the forward strand.
ATATCTCTTCTCTCTAGCTTTCAGTACCCCTTGATCATTGGTTGAGTTGATGTTTTGTTAGTGCTGTGTTTTAAATTTGATGGTCTTGTTGTATCCATCTTATTTCTGTGCTTTTTATTCTACTCTGTACAGCACTTCGGTCAACCTTGGTTGTTTTTAAATGTGCTTTACAAATAAATATTGTATTGTATTAAAATATGCTAGAAGTGTGTAAAATCATACTAGTAATGTGCATCATGCTACTAAATCTATCTATCTATCTATCTATAATCAGCTGTCTATTATCTATGTAGTAAAATAGATTTACATGCATAAATAATAGGAGGTGGGTATTGCTAAGTGAACTGACTTCCCTCAAAGAGACAAAGTAAAAAAAAGGAATATTCCTTCACTAGATGTCTGCTGTAAAAGTGTAATGTCTTTTAAACTGTTATGCATTATTGCTGTTGTGATCCTAAACATCTGCTCTGTGTTCAGCCAAACCGGAGTGGATCCAGAAACCCGTGGACAGTCAGCTGGAGGAGGGGCGCGCTGGATACCTGCACTGCCACGCACGCGCCACACCTGAACCCGAGGTCACATGGTACCGCAACATGCAGCCAATCAGCGCCGAGGTGAGTGGGACAGTGATGTCATGCCGATATCATATTCGTAACACAATCTCTACCTGCATCCTGAGGCAAGGGGAGCCTTTTGATATCTCTGAAAACGAGGATGTGGTGATTTTCTAGTGGGGAAAGATGATCCTCTGCTGCACAGTCGATCATGAAGTAAACATCAATGTAGTAATCATGTTGTCACACGCACGCTCTTTTTTTTTTTGTAAAGGACGTTCGCTTCAAGCTCTTCTCTAATGGAACGTTGCGTATAAATAACGTGGAGGTGTACGACGGCCACCTGTACAGCTGTGAGAGTAAAACGGAGGCGGGAAAACTTTCTGCCCAGGCGCGGGTGTTTGTACTTGGTGAGGAACATTTGTTGCGTGTTGTTTTATTTCGAAATTTAACTGCTGTTTTGTTGTGAGTTTTTCAGTGGCTGAGGACATTGTCTGGATGTCAAGGCGGCTGATATAATGCCTATATATAAAAGCCACTCGAGGCTGTGTGTTACAGAGCACTTCTCACCAGCATTCGCTATTGCGATATCTGTTTCAGAGCGTCTGAAGTTCACGCCGACGCCGCAGGCCTACCAGTGCCTGGAGCTCAATAAGGGAGGACATCTGCAGTGTTCAGCGAAGGGCCGACAGCCCCCGACCATCCGCTGGATCAGGACAGGTCTGCCAGAGAAGATTGGCATGATGCCAACTAGATATGTTATCTAAATGCATGTTATAGAGCTTATTGTGAACAATCTATCAGTCCATCCTTGTATGTTTCCTTTTTTTCATAGTGTTTAATCAAAATGCCATAGCCTCTTAAAAATGCATTAGTCCTCTTAAATTCACTCCTGCAGGCTCACGCACATCCTGATTTTGCTGAGTTAGATGTGTTCCTGGGTCACATATTTTGTTGACCCTGGAACATTTTAATCCAAAAATTTAGTCTTGACCACATCCCTACACCTAAACCTAACCTTAACCATGAGTAATCCCTAAAATCTGAGGAAATGATGATCGATGTACAAGCACCAAACACTGATTGTAAGCCCAGACTTCACAAAAACTATAAACTGGTTCTACAAATCTGATTGGTTAATCACAATGTCGTTCCAGGGTCAACAAAGTTATTGATCTAGGAAGATGTCGCACTTGGTAAAATCAGGTTCTGCGCAGGCTCACATTGCTCTGTCTCCAATTTTGAGAGCAATGCCCACATCTCAATATCCAATCAGCAATGCATAGAACCAAATCCCATCCTACAATGTTTTTTTTACGTTTTCAATAATCAGTTTCAGTTGGATGTACGTCACAATACGGAAGAAAAGATCTGTCGCTGCTTACGTTTCATCGCAACTTAAATGTCCTCAACAACTTCTGTAGTCACATTCAGCATTTTCAAGACACATAAAAGCTTAAAAAAATACAGGTGGAGTATTATTGGTGTATTTTAGCTTGTCCTAATCACAGATTAGGACAAGCTAAATTTCAGGCATGGAACCAGAAGTGCAAAACTCATTTCTGGGTTTTTTAGACTCATTTCTGCATCTAGTGTTCATTGTAACATAAACCTAACATAAATCATATTGAGATTATAAATGACTGTGTGTGAACTTAATCAAAGACCATAGATAGATGTCTATGTTTGTGCAGTTAGAAAGCTTTACATTGTGTGTCCTTGAAAATGAAAAGATCTGTCACTGGATGAAGTTGTTGACAGTCCTGGGATTTGATTTAGTGAATGTGTGTGTGTCTGTCTGGCACCCCTGCAGATGGCAGTGATGTCCCTGCGTGGGTAGAGCAGAAGGGCGGCACGCTGCACTTCACCACAGTGACGCGGGCGGACGCTGGGAACTACACCTGCCTCGCCTCCAACAGCCAGCAGGGAGAGATCAGAGCCGTCGTCCAGCTCACCGTCGCAGGTACTGATGTGTTTGCCTGACCTACATGGACAAGAGACATTGATGAATTAATAAAACATTCCTTGACATTTCTGTCTCGGTATTTCTTTTCTTTCTACTCTCCTCCTTTAGTTTATGTGGTGTTTAAGCTCAAGCCAGAGAATACCACGGTATATCAGGGACACACCGCAGTACTTCACTGTCAGGCCACTGGAGACCCTCCTCCCTTCATCCAGTGGAAGAAAAAAGACAAATTTCTGGAGGCAGACAAGAGCAGGTAAAATCACAATTTCAGCTTTCTTAAGTCTGAAGCTGGTTCTTTGGAATATTTGAAAGAATTCTTAACATGTTTGATGCTTCTTGTTTATTTCTATTTCAGATTCCAGAAGATGCCCAATGGCTCTCTGGTCATTCATGACGTCAGCATGGAGGACACAGGAAGCTACACCTGCATTGCAGGAAACAGCTGTAACATTGCACACACTTCGGCAGAGCTCTACGTTGTTGGTGAGTCTGACACCCTCCTCATTTTTCAAGCAACAAATCTGTTGGTTTCCTTATTGTCTGGATGGGCGCCTTTTGCAGCCCCTAAAGCTGGATTGTTGTACAATTTTGGGCCACTGATTATGGAGGGTCTCAAGATTTGCGGTTTATTTCAAACCCTGTGGCACCATCAATCATTACATGTGTATTTAAAGCCTGTTCATTGTCTTATTACATGTTAAAGGCCTCGTTGTGAACAGTTCATCAGTGTGTTTTTCCAAAGCAATAAAATGGTTGTATATTCATCAAAATATAATTATTTGCCAAATTTTCCCCATGTCACTTATTTTTCAACCTCTCTCATTCTCTCTCCCACCTGGTTCTGATTTGGTTATCCTTATAATTGAAAACATATTTTTCAAACTCCTCCTATAGCCATCTTTGGATATTCCCCAAATTTTGGTCCCATTACATTGATACTTTCCCCTTCAAAAGTTATTAAAAACTGTATTTTTAAGTGATCAAAAATCACCATTTTAAATGCTTTATGTTTAATAATTAATCTCGTAACTCACTTAAATTATCTTGAATGCCAGCTTTCCAGGTCATATTGTCTGTCTCCCATTTTCAATTTTGTCAAAAATGTACTTTTTGGAACTTCTGAGGTTGTAAAAGCAGGCTAGTGATTGGCATATAATGTTTACAATCACCATGAAATGGAAATTCACCCCATCTCTTTTCTAAATGCATGTTACATTGTGAACAATTCAACGAATTAAAACTCATGTCAAAATTTCATGACTTTTTTGAATAGGTATTTGGTTAAAAGCTTGAAAATAAGGTCGTGATGAAACTTTTTATTTTTAAGGTGGTGGGCTAACTGGGACAACAGCGGTTGATGTATTTAGGTGTAAAAAATGCATAAAAGTTGTGTTCATTTGTCAAGATTATCATGATGAACAAAACTTGGAAGAATCTCAAACTTTTGTTGGTCACAGAGCTTATTTTCTGCAGTTTATCCAAAAGCCAATGGAAAAATCTGGTTGGCTTTTTGTCAAGGGGTCTTTCTTAGTTGGCCTACAAAAATACATCCCTGCAGCACTCTATGGGACCACTTCCTGCTTGTCAAAAGTTGTAAATGATTATATTTTCTCTTTTCCTTTGAACCAGTTAGAATTCTTTTTTTTCTTTGGGTTTACATTACGCTGTATCTGCCACTGCTATTCTTGGAGCTGTGTACTCCTCGCAGCCGCGTTTAACCAATTTTTGTACTATATGGTTCTTTGAAACCTGATATATACTGCAATACAGTTTCAAAATTCACCCTAAACCAATTTTGGCCCATCTTGAACTACCAACTCAATTTCCACATTAAGTTGAATTACAAATGCTTTGAATCTAGCAGTGTGTTGACTTCAGAGAAAAGAGAGGCACATCAAATTGTGTTTTGGTGCAAGTTCGGGACTGTCAGATCCTAATTGAATGTTCATGCCAGCTTGTCACTTGATTCCAATAAGGAGCCTATTTAAGTTGGGATCAAAAGGGATTCTGGAATGAAACCGCTCTTTCTAAAAACCCTGGTGTTAACGTATGCATTTTTTGTGTGTTTGTGGCTGTCCACAGAAAAACCAGTTCAGCACTCATTAGCGGATGATGAAAAGACCCCTTACAAAATGATCCAGACTATCGGTCTGTCGGTGGGGGCGGCCGTGGCCTACATCATCATCGTGCTGGGCCTCATGTTTTACTGCAAGCAGAGGCGCAATGCCAAGAGACTCCAGAAGGGACAGGACGGAGACGAGCAAGAGGTGGAATGTCTCAACGGTGTGTGGTGTTAACTTTTGCTA